>ML793374.1:450918-464900 GCA_009831015.1 Picea engelmannii | reverse complement strand
TTCCAATGAAAATTTCATGAAAAGTTCTTGAAAATTAAAAGCCATTGTTTCTAATGATTGTAACCATTGGATTCCTAGTACAACATCTGCACCACCCATGGGTATAGAAATCATTGGAATATTCATTACATATTCCCCCATAGTAAGATTGATTTTATTCCATTTTCCTGAGCAATTGATAGTTCCTCCATCTGCAATCATTACTTGAAACTCTAGTGCTGGATATACAAAGCAATTGAGAGCTTTGGATAATTTATAGTGAATGAAATTATGAGTACTGCCAGAATCAATTAGGACTATTACCTTTTTATTTTTTATGTATCCTTCGATCTTGAGGGTTTGAGGAGTTCTAATTCCATCCAATGCATTACACAATATCGTGGGAGTCAACTCTTCAGACGAAATTGCTTCTACATTTTCATCTTGAGATGGTTCTTCTTCTTCTTCTTCTTCCTCTTCACAATCTATGTAGAATAATTTCTTCTCACCACACTTATGTCCCTTACTGTACTTTCTATCACAATTAAAGCATAAACCTTTTTCTTTTCTTTCCTCCAATTGTTGAGGTGTCAACCTTGTAGGTTAAGGTGTTTTAGAAGAAGGAGCATTGTTCTCTCTATAGATGTTAGGATTGGTCCTTCTAGTAGCCATGGCCATATTTTTACTTTCAACATTTCTTTCCACCTTAAATGCATTCTCCAATGATTTGGGTTCCGAAAGGTGAACCTCATGTTGAATGTTATCCTTTAAAGTTCTTATGAATACATCAATCAAGTGCTCATCTGGAATATCGGTTACCTTTATATTCAATCTTTGGGAGATCTCAATGTTCTCGGTAACTAAACCCTTTTGCTTGAGATTTATCAATTGTATAAAGAAGGTATTGCTCCTTGTATCCTCATAGTGTGCTATCATTTCTTCCATGAAAATTGTCCAAGTGACAAGTGATTTGAGAAAACAAAGCCATCGATACCATACAAATTCATTAGGTTCTAAATATAAAGAAGCAATTCGTACCTTTTGTGTATGTGGCATGTTATGCAGATCAAAGAATTGCTCCATCTGAAGTATCCATGTGATTGGGTCCTTTCCATCAAACTTCCTCGTATCAATCTTAGGAACGTGGTTGGTCTTCAACCCAAAGTTGGAGTTTCTCCATTCTTGATTCACCTTCCTTGTGTCCTCATCATGAATTTCATGTGATGCATTTTCACTTTTAGGTGTCTTCTCTGTTATGAAAATTTTCAATACTTCCATGATCTCTTCTTTTAAACCATCCATCTTTGCCTCCAACTTAGCTTCCATCTCTTGTATTTCATATTTTCTTACTATCTTCTTTTGTAAATCATTTATGTCCCTACGCATTTATTCACCTTCATCAAGAGTCCAAGTAGGATTGTCTAGAGACTTATTTGGTGTAGAAGTTCCCTTTTTGGGTGGCATGTTGGCCAAGTATCACTTTTGAACCTTGATTTTGAGGTGGTTCTGCTAGACAATATTTATTTTGTTGTATCTCCCAAGTTTCGGCCCTTCTGGGTATGAAAATTTCTTTTATGTAGTTCCCCACAAATTGTCGCTTTTTGGCCTTTCCAGGAGATCTCACTTGTATAGCGTGCCCCGCACAAACTAATTTATATAAAATTCTAAAACTTGTACACAAAATACTACAGACTGTCCACAATCCAATGAAACCATTCCCACTCAATTTGGATACTCTGGGAAGAAGTTATGATTTTTTTACCTAGAACACCTTCTTGAGACTAGTCAATAGGACTAGTCAGATACCCTATCTTACACAGGGTGTATCTACAAATTTAAGATGACCCAAAAGATGAAATTTTTACCACAAATACCTTACTAATTTCTATGAATATTCTCTGGAGTTCAGGTCCTGAAACATTACATAAAAAAATTTATGGCGAAAATTCCGCAATGACTCGGTTGAGGATGATTCCAGAATCCTATCTTTTACAGGTTGTATCTCCGAAAGTATAAGGCCTCAGGAGCTGAAATTTTAACCCAACGTACCTTGATACGTCTACTAAATATCATACAAGACGTTCCTTCTGAAACATTGTAGAAAAAAAGTTATAGCGAAAATTCCATGGTGTCTCAGATGTAGCAGTGAAACCCCAAGACCTTGAGCTCTGATACCATATGTTAAGAACCAAATATCAATATAGCATAGAAAAACCTCAGAAAAAGTACTCAACGCCTTGAAAAAGAGATAATTTCAGATAATAAGCTTCTTCGAGGGGGCAACTTCCTTTTACCCCACTTAAATGTTCAAGTACAAGATGATTCCAAATGAAAATGTCTCCTTGGTATACATAGGAGACTAGGAGGTATAATTACAAATAATGGAATAAAACCGACATAAATAAAATAACATTACTAAACTAATATGCCCCAATTAAGGGGTAATGAGCCAATATTAAGTCTTAACATGAAACTTCGACAAAGGAGGAATTTGAGGTTGTTAAATTCATTGAGTATAGCGCCCCATTCACTATGTTATTAGGAAAACCCTAGATCAAGAGAGATCAGATCCAGAGAAAAGAAGAAGAGGCCCTAGAACAGACAAAAAAAAAAATTAAAAGATTTCATGATTAGGAGAATATCAAGATTGATAGAAGAACAAGAGGACAAGTCGAAGCAACTTAGGACCAGAGACTGGTTTGTCGAAGATGAAAAAACACATGGATACTTGAAGAACCTATCCATACAGGAAAGTAGAGCACCTACGAAAGACATAAAATAAGTGTTACCTTTGAACCCTATGACAGAATCTCATCAACGCAAAGTTACTATGTTGAGTATAGATAAGAATTAGAATGGAAAGAGGAATACCAAGACACAAATCACAAGGAAGAAAGCTAGAAATCTCAGCAAGAAGAGAGAAAAGCTAGAAGAGTTGCAGAAGGTTCTAGAGGAGACTTTGTAGAAGGATGCTTTGCAAAACTAGAACTTCATCGAGGTATCAGAATAGCGCCAAGTGGCACTTCACCATGGCAAAGCGATATGACTGTTGGAAGAATTATAACCATTAGACTGATGCCCCGAACGGTTAGAGCAATAGTTATGGCTAGAAATCTCACCATCGGACCGTTGGGATTGAACCGTAATGGACAGAACTGCATTGATGGAGGCTTCTCATCCATTGGAGAGATATGTTACACCATTGCCTACTTATTCCGTTGACTTTTGCACGGATAATAATTTTTCAAATTGTATCCGCATCAACAAGAGAACTCATTTTTTCCATGTTGTGTTTACTAAAATTCCACCACCTATTGAAGGGTTGTTCATCAACATGAGTATCCAATATCGAGCGTGTATGTCGGACAAACTCAACGCAGCTGAAAAGTGTGTAGAAGAAGTCTTAATTGATCTAATAGATGAAAAATTAATGTCCACGAGGATTCAAGCTTCATCGACGAGAGGAGTGCAAGGATCTCCATCAACTGCTCATGAATCTGGACTATCCCAAGCCGCAACCGAGAAAAGAACCAAGCATCAAGATGACTTGGTGAATGTGAAGTTGATTTCATCTATCTTGTTCGACTACATCCCACCTCTGGCCGATGCGGTGAGTCGTGACAATGTCCCCAGGGAATTCGATTACACCTTGGTTACTGTGTACCTCTCAAAGGGGATACGTGTAGTTCAAACCCAACTAGACAAGATCATGACATTAAAATTCAATGAATTCAACCTAGGGGATCGCAAGAACCACAACATGCTCACCCTTCATAGGTACTTGACTAGGATGAAGGGGAAGAACTCAAGGATAATCCCCCAACCATGGAATATGAACCTCGCACAGTCCACCGTCCTGAATGTAATGACTATACTTCATTTTAGAAGGCACCAGGAAGTTAACGCGTGTGTTAATCTCCTGCTATCGTGATACCATGGTAGTTATCTGTGGCTAGACAGATGCATCACCATTGACCCAACGTTGATCCATAGGATCACTGGATTGAGCATGTAGGGACCAGACCCGCAAGATTTCTACCTAGGGAAGGCTGCAGATCATGCCCTAGCACAGAGGATTAAGGATACCTATGGTGATGTAGAAAAGGGGACGCGAGGCTACAAGGTAGCCTCTATCTAGAATGGTACAGTGTGTCTGGCCTGCCAGCTAATCGCAGGAAATCTAGTGAGAAAGAAGAGACCTACATAGGTCACAGGGTTCATTGTTGACCTTGCTGGAAAATGCGTAGAAGGACTACAGATGAATTGGGAAAATTACTTAGTCAACCTGTTAGAATTGGATTTCCACGAAGCTCAGGACTAGGGATATGAGTTCTACTTTAGCTGGCTCTTGATCCTCATTGGGTTTACAACTTGGGAGATGTCGAAAGGTGCGACCTTCCCCGAAATTGAGTTGTTCGAGCTGCTTGTTGCAAAGTTCACTATGCTCTGGTATTTGAGCGATATGGGAAAATAGTGGCAGTTGAATGCAGTATTCCATACATACTATCTCCAGTTAAAGAGGTCCATTGAATCTATCCCTTGTATGATGTCGAACACTCTACACTAGTTCAAGCCACTTATGAAGTTCCGTGCATATCGACACTTCATTTACATCACTATGCGTGTAGAAGAGAATAAAGAAGAGCTTCATTCATACTATAATCTCACAGAAGAGGACCTAGAAGAGATAACTAAGGATTGGCTTGCAAATATCCTTATCTTTGTTGACCCCGTAGAATTTTCCGATATCGAACAAATTGGAAGCTTGGAGGCCACTCACGAAGAACATGACACACCTGGAACCAACATAAGGAAGAAGATAGAAGAGGTACAAAAACTGAGCAGTGCATCAGAAGGAAATACTTCAGAATCACCTGGAGGAGGAGGTAACGATGAAGTAGATAAAGAAGAGAATAATGGGAAATAATATTAGTAGAAGCAAGGTGAAGTAACACTGTGTAGGGATCCCGTTGATGAGACTGATCCATCTAAGAAAAGGAAGGTTTCCCCCATGAAACCTACCTCCCGAAAGAATTCCAAAGCTACTAAGACTAAGTTGCAGACTATACTCATGCTCGATGACTTCGATTTCATCATCATAGCCATATCAAACGCCTCGCAGGACCTCTTGCAAAACACTGGAGCCAAACAAGAAGCCACGTACGATATAATTGAGGCAAAACTCAGAGGGGTACAACAGGCCCTTCACTTCAGCCGTTCAGTGTCCATTTCACCCCTGCCATTAGAAGAACTAGAGTTGGGAGATGAGCCTACCCAACTCTGTAGAATAGTTGATGCGACCAAAGCTCACCTTCATCGCGGACAAGAAGAAAAATAACAGGACACAGTGGCCCTGACGCTAGCACAAGAGGAAGTAATAGAGCAACACATGATTGTGCAGCAGGAGAAGGATTCCCTCCAGTCAAAATTTGAATAAGTGAAAGCACAAATCCAACGAGAGAAGGAACAGTTGCTCGTTGAGCAGGTTGGAGTAAAAGAATCATTCAGTAGAGCACTCATCTCTGTGACGGGTTTTGAGAAAAAGGAGGAAGACCCAGTAGAGCATCAAATAGCGAAGCTCGATGAAGCCATTCAAAACTTCAACAAAGAATAACATATCTAGAGCTACAGTCAATTCCAAACACTCTGAAGGATGTGTGAGATCAAAGAGAAGCAACTGCTCAGAGCACAGTTGAGAGAATCAAGACCTTCACCATGGAATGTAAACAACTCAGTGATCGCAGTGCACAAACTTATGAACGACTTACTGAATACCATGAAATAAAGACACTGAAGTCCCAACTCCAGGAAGCAAAGAAGCAAGCAGCAATGGTAGAGGAATAGTTGAAGCTCTTGTATTCAATTGAAATAATGAAAATATGACAGGAACAATGCATTGTTCAACAACAAATCCACGCCATACAAAGAAAAGTCATGGAAGTGACTTAGAGGCTCTAGCCAGTCCAGGATGCATCTTGTCAACTGTTTGAGGATATTGAAGGATGAGGAGTAGAACTAGAGAAAGTAATCACTATAGTTGAGAAACTCTTGGAAGGACCTTGGTGCAGCAACAGGTTGAAGCAGCTCAAGCCAAGCTCGAGGATTTTGAGGCAGAGCTACCCAGATCAGAGTGAATCATGATTATTCACATGTGATTTTTGGGGGCCTATTGGCCCTTAGCCAAGTTTTGGAGATCCTTGGTCAGGTTTGACCTATTTTGGGAATTCGACAGGCTGTCGAAGAGAGAGAGCAAGTTGAAGTGGAGATCACGGGATCTCGACCCCTTGTTTAGGGATTTTGGGTTTTGGGCTTATGTAACAGGTATGGGGATGTCGGCCCATGGGTTTACCCATGGTTAGGACTTTTTTTAATGTATAAATAGATATCTAGGCAATGTAAAGAGGGGCTTGGAAGGGGTCTCGCTGTCTTGCTAAGTGCTAAGACAAGATACGCATCTGTGTGATGTTGTGCTAAGTGATAGTTGTAAATACTTTGGGCATTCTGGGTTGATAAATTTCAGAGCTAAGTGCAAGTGACTGTGTAGACTGTGTAAAGTATTTGTGTTGTAACCTAGCTCGGGGAAGGAGGATCTAGTGAAGTGTGTGCAGATCTCCTGTCCTGTGTGGAGTAGGATCTTGTGGCTCTGTGCATGTAGAATATCGACAGAAGACAATAAAGAGAAGAAGAGTTGGTGGGTGTAGCCCCAGGCTGGGGGTGAACCATGTATATCCTCTGTTGTGATTGCTTTGTGTATTATGCTTCCTTTGTGCATTGTGGTTGTTTTATTGCTCATATGGTTGATGCTTAGTATAATGATATGTGCTTAGATGAATATGATATCTTAGTGCTTAATGATGTCAATAGAATGCTAGATCTGATCTATGTTGATGTGTTGATGGTTGAATATGTTGAATCTAGTTGAATACTGTGCCGATATATAATTAGGGTTTATTTGCGTTGTAAACAAAGGGTAAATAATAATGAACTATAACTGCTAAGTGCTCTGTTAAGGTGTTACAATCACAGATATGTTTCCTAGCTAAGGTTTCAGACACTGGAGCCTTGCAACCACCCCTGCCTCTACCTTAGGTGAGACTTCATTTGTTTCCCAAATGTTTCTGAAAGGGTCTATATTTAGGGTTTTGTTGGTGTGTTGTTGAAGCATTGAACCCCAGGTCTTCCCCTGTGTGCCAACACTCCCTAAAGTAGGTATGCCTCACCTAAGAGAGGCCTGTGATTCCCTACTAAAGATTGGAGGTATCAAAATAATTTATAAGGGTCCTCGTGGGCTTAACAACCAGTCGGTCAAATCCCCCTGGAGAGGTAATCCTCCATAAAGGTTGTGTGTTGTCTAACCCTTATCCAACCTAGGGTACCTGTAGAATAACCCCTGCAAATAACCTATGTGGTACCTATGTCAATCAACTAAGAAAACACAATATAATCGATGCACAGGTGAACATTTGTAAGTCAGGGCCACTGTATGGGCAGGGTAACAAAGCCCGAAACCTCAAAAGCACCGCCTCTCATAGAGGCAAAGGTACTAGCAAGATCCTCATATACGAATAGATCCCCATAAATATATCTGACGTTAAGAAGGTATCGGGGGGATATCCCTTCAACCAACCTCACGTGACCTCTTGTTTAACTCCGGTGTAAGTAGATCTTCCCGACGTCACCAATTATACAATGGATTTCATCACTCCCTTAGTCAAACACATATGTTGATTTAATATCCTCATTGAAGTTTACTCACAAAATCCTATTCCAAGTCTCTAAATCCTAAGATTGTTTGTGCACCCTAGAAAATAAAATCATTACTAATCAATTTTAAATTATCAGTGTTACTTTTAGTGGCCTTTCTTACTCAAAAAAGGTGTGGTCGTGAAACTAATGATGTTATGACTCAGCAAGTAAAATAAATGAATATTAATACAATGCAAAGTCCTAACTTCAATTCCGAATAAATAATATTCTTTTCAAAATGCAATTCTCAACTTACTTATGCAATTCCAAATAAGATTCAATCTTTCTTTACATGTACTAAGATCAATGATAAGGACCCAAAAGATCAAATGCCATCAACGAAAAAATTCCTAATATTTTTGTGTTTTCAATATAAAAGAATGAAAATGCAAGGACTGATCAACAACTTGATATAAAAACTCTATTGTATGTAAACATAGGCAACCAAGTAGGATATCAAGAAACAAATGCCCAACCCAAGATGCAAGGACAATCAAATGAAAAGGATGATGAGAAAGGCACCACCCAAAAATTCAACCAAAGAAAGGTTTCCTATCATTCCACAGACACTTAATAGTCATAAAAGAGACCCAAGAAGACTCAACAATCATCAAAACCGACCCAACAACCATCAAACCCAACAATCAAGCAAAAAAGGGTGATGTAAAAAACTTTTCAAGAGAAAAGTGTGTATATACGCCTCTTGCAAAAGGACAACATGCGTATGTACACGACTGTCAGGTAAAAACCCACGTATATGTGTTAAAACACAACCAATCTAAGGAGAAGGGTAAGAAACCTAGACTCATAATGAACAAAGGATGTCAAGCAGTCACACGACAAGAAACTCAATATAAACGAGAGAAATCAAAGGAGAAAAAAACTCCAAACCCCGAAAAGAAGATTCTCTCCCCAGTATGGTCACCAATTATGTTATGAGGAAAATCTCTCTATGGCTAGGGGTAAACCATAATAAACAGAAATGACTGCAGAAATCAACTCTAATATTAGGTATGCTATATAAACAAATATTCTAGTAGGACAGATAAAAGGCCTACCTCGTCCAAACGTTTGATGAAGTCCATCATTGAGCACTTGACTCAAAGCAATACACCTGCAACTTGTCCTCAACAACCAATAAATGCAATCATATGGTGATAATACATAATGTTAGCACATTAAATAACATAATCCATCAACATTCATAACAAATATTCCTATGTAATAACAATTCAAATATTCGCCAGATATTAATTGGACGAGAAAAGTGTATTTCTATTAAAATGTAATCAACATAAGTGAATGGATTACAAACTTCCGTGTCGGCACAGTTTGAAACTGAGAAACTAAGCCCCTTCCACTTGGGCCTCCACCACTTCAATCCTCCACCAAAGGTAATCTCATATAAGAGAGACAATGAGGTTCTCAATCAATGAGGGAAGATCTTAGGGGTTGAACAATGTGTTTAGGCTTAAAAGGACAAAGGGATGCAAACTCAATATGAAGTGAATAATTTCTCCAGAGTAACTTTTCTCTCAAAGTTTAATTCTTCTCTCCTTTTCCATAGCTCGGATTTGGCCCATTTATAGCCTTCAAGTGGAACTGAAGGGCCGAGTCAGAATGTTTCCAGTATATGGAAGGTCAAGGATCATGGATGTTGTGACGTGACATGGAAACCCGACGCCATTTTTTAATTTTGAGCACAAAACCATATGTACGCAGGTTGTAATGGTGAAACCTGTGTATACACGTGTTGTATAATATATAGGGCACGTATATGTGGAAAAATAATGTTTTTAGCTCTGGGATTTGCAAAAAAGGGACTTCACATCTCAATAGGGAAATGGAAAAGAACCCTCTGTGCAAGTTTTCATAGGGTGAGGAATATCTTGCTAAAACAACACCTTCACCGGTTTGCAATCCTTCATGTTGAATCATTTCAAAACTGTTTCAATATACTTCATCTGATTCAACCAGAGATTTCTAGTATCTCGATCTCTCTTAATCTCCATTCCCATAATGAACTTAGCTACACCAATATCCTTCATGTCAAACTTGGAGGATAATTGCTTCTTCACCTCCTTTATTGTGTCCATGTTGTTTCCAATCAACAAAATGTCATCAACATACAAAGATACATATATGAAATTCACACCTTCTTCCTTGGAATATATGTAGTGATCAACTTTGCTTCTCACAAATCCCAAACTAAGGATGAATGTGTCAAAATTTTGGTACCATATCCGTGGCGATTGATTTAGACCATAAAGGGATCTTTTGAGTTTGCACACCAACTCTTGCTTTCCCTTCACTACAAATCCTTCAGGTTGTTTCATTTAGATTTCTTCTTCCAGGTCCCAATGTAGGAATGTTGTCTTCACATCCATTTGTTCTATATCCAAATTGAATTTTGCAGCTAGAGACATTAGTACTCTAATGGAAGTTAGTTTTTCAACAGGGGAAAAAATCACACCAAATTCTACTCCCTTGACTTGGAAATATCCTTTCTCTACCATTTGAGCTTTGAACTTCTCGACTTGTCAAGTGGCATTCATCTTCTTCTTGAACACCCACTTTCTACCGACAGGCTTTCTTCCACTAGGTAACTTAACTAAATCCCATGTCTCATTCTTGTACAAGTATTCCATCACTTTGACCATGGAATCATTCAATATTTTACCCTTTGTCGAGTCGTCTGCCTCACCGACTGACTTGGGCTCATCGTCGATGGTAGTTAACATGAATTCAAAATGAAAGTCGAGTGGAATATACATTTTGACTGGTTTTCTTACTCTTTATGAACTCCTTACCACCATATTTTTTTGTTCCACCTCTTCCTCAGATTCAATCAACTCATCTAAATCATCTTCTTCATTCCTCAATTAAAATTGCACTGTATCAGGATTATTCTTGGTCTAAATAGCTTCCACAGACTCATATTTACCCTTGAATTCTCTAAATACCACATCTCAACTATACATTGTTATCCTTGATGTAGGATCATAGAGATTATATCCTTTCATCCCTTCTTTCTATCCGATGAAAATACATTTCACTTCCTTCTTATCCAACTTGCTCCTCTTTTCCTTGGGAACATGCACAAATGCATCACAACCAAAACATTTGAGATGTGCCACTGATGAATTCTTACCAGACCATACATCATTTGGATTTGTGTCGACTAGCACCAAAAAAGGAGACATATCCACCATATATCTTGCAATCTCGACTGCCTCCGCCCAAAATTCTTATGCAAGCCCAACACCACTAAGCATGCTCCTTGCATTGTCCATCAACATTCCGTTCATTCTCTCGGAAAATCCATTTTTTTTTTGGGTATATTGTGTGGTATCTTGGTGTTCTATGCCACACTTCTTATAGAAATGATCAAATTCATTTCCACATAATTCACCACCATTGTGAGTTCCCAGAACTTTAATCCTCTTCTTTGTCTAGTTTTCCACAAGAGATTTAAATTCCTTAAATCTCTCGAAAACCTTTGATTTCTTCCTCAGGAAATATATCCATTTCTTCCTGGAAAAATCATCTATGAAGGAGACATAATATAGGGATCCACCAAGTGAAGGAACTGTAACCAGGCCAAACACATCACTATGCACCAGTTCTAGAATCTTGTTTTCCCTTGTTGCTCCATATTGGAACCTCACCTGACTTTGTTTCCCATATATGAAATGTTCACAAAATTCAAATTCTAAACCACATTCAGGAAAACCTTCAACCATACATTTTCTTTGCATAGCTCGAAGTCCTTTTTCTCCAATGTGTCCCATCCTCTCATGCCATAACCTGGTCGGGTTGATATCATCATGCCTTGTCGAGTCGAGTTGTGTCGACATCAAGTCAATTCAAGTCGCAATCGATTGAATTTTAGGAACAAT
Organism: Picea engelmannii; assembly: GCA_009831015.1. NCBI lineage: Eukaryota > Viridiplantae > Streptophyta > Pinopsida > Pinales > Pinaceae > Picea > Picea engelmannii. Next base: position 453,276 of record ML793374.1, on the reverse strand, counting down.
GATGTTGTTGCATCCATTCGAGTCGACATTCCCTAACAATTTGTACAGGGTACGAATCCGAACTCATTTCATTAATACCATCCCACCTTTGACCATATTACATGAATCCTTCTGAAATAGAGTATGCACACKTGCATCACTCAAATTACTGATAGATATCATTTTTCTTTCCAAACACGGAATGTGTATCACACGTGGAAGGGTTATTTTCCTCCCATCCTATAGTGTCATACAAACTCTTCCCCATCCGACAATTTTGGTTTTCGAGACATCCCCCAAGAACACATCACCCCCATCATATTTTTCATATTCACATAATCATTCTTTATTTGGTGTCATATGATAGGATGCTCTTGAGTCGATCAACCAAACATCTTGATCCGACTATGTACTCATCGATGATAGGTAAACATCACCTCCCTTCTCCGAGGTCATCTTCTTCTCAGTCGATTGCTTCTCATCAGATCCATCATTGCCTTCTTTTTCCTTCGACTTATAGTCCTTTTTATAATTCCAAACTTTACCAGATTTCCATGATCTTTGCATTGACTAAACTAGGGATTTAGATCTACCCTTCAACTTATACTTTCTACTAGAGAATATGCCTTTATCTCTGTCTATCTATCGACCTCTTACCACCAAATCATCTTTTGTCGATCCTTCTATGTTCTTCCTTCTCATTTCTTCCGACAGTAGAGAAGAAACCACATTATCTAGTGCTAGTGTGGTTGTATTACTCCCAATAGCCACAACTAAGCTATCCCAGGAGTCTGGAAATGAACATAATAGGCTGATACACTTCTCCTCATCAGTGATCTTTATATCCATAGACGATAACTAGTTTAACACGATATTAAATGCATTTAAATGCTCGGTCACCTAAATTCCATCACTCATCATCAGAAGATACAGTTTCTATCCGAGAAACAACTTATTTACCAGATATTTCAACTGGTATAATCTTTCCAGCTTGTCCCACAATTTCTTGGCCGAATCTTCACCCGAGACATTCAGCAACATTGAATATGCAAGAAAAAGTTGTATCATACTTCTTTCTTTTCTTTCAAGTTTCTCCCATTCTTCCATCGGCATGCTTTTCAAATGGGTACTTGGAAAGACCATTGTCCATTGTTCTTGATCTACAAGAAGATATTCCATTTTAAGCTTCCAAAGATCAAAAATATTTCTATTGAATTTTTCTATCTCTATTATGGAACTGTTCGCCATTCGTTACCGCGATATTTAACACAATTTATGACTTACGACTCTTATTGTACATAGGGTTTAGTTCTTAGATTGAAGATTTTCAAATAAAGATCTAATAAACTCACCAAATCATTACACCACTTTGATAACTCACTTTTCGGGGAAGACCTAAGATCTGATACCACATGTCAAGAAATGAAAGAAACTTCCACACTAATCCTAACAGAAGAGAAGAAGAATTTAATGAAGAAGGAAAATGACACAAGAAATCACACAGTACACCAAGATTTTACCCTGGAAACCCTTAACCAAGAAAACCAACATTCTTTTGAGATTAATTCTCTCTTGTTGTCTTATTCAATCAGAATAAAAGGTTACATGACTAACCTTGGTCCACACCTAAGACATAATTGACATCATACCCTCTTGCATAGGAAAGAACAACCCTGTATCTAATTCATATTACATATGCATAACCAAAACCTAAACTTACACATGAATTAACCTAAAATAATGCATTCTATTATTAACTTATAATATCATCCTTTACAACCTTACAAAACGATTATTTATAGGCTTTACAACAGGAAAAACCCTAAAGATTGGCACCCAAAAATGGTTACAGATCCATGCATATCATTGGCTACAAATCCCACAAATCCCAGGATTCTCTTATAGTCGAATCCAAGTCGGGTTTACCATTCAAATATCGTTCATCCTTCATTCGATCTCTAGTTGGTCGTCTCACGCCCACACTTCAACCTCTTGTCGATTGACTTTTTGTTGATATATTCAACTTCGGCTTTACCCAGTCGACTCCCTCGACCTTCAACTTGTTGTCGATCTACCTCGACTTTGACCTATTTTCGATCCACTTCGACTTCAAGTTGTTGTCGATGTTTTGGATCTACCTTGACTTTGACCTTCAGTCGATTCGCCTCGACTAGACTTTCACTGCAAATAATATAAAAACCCAACGGTCATGTCCAAAGAGAAGTTTCTTGAAAACTGTAACAAATTCATTATGTGATTCATAAAATTAAATAGAGGTCTTTTGTCTCCAAAGATATTGGTACCATACATTTACATGATCGATTTTACACTCTACCCTCTTGCCAATTGTTAATCCCTTGAAAGTATGGCAGTACGTAA
>ML793374.1:418345-436421 GCA_009831015.1 Picea engelmannii | reverse complement strand
CCGGAATCAGGAAAACGAGACGAACGCAATGGCACTGTTTTCGTCTCAATCCGAGCACTTTGAAAATTGAGCAAATTTTTGCCCCCTGGTCCAGATTTTGATCATCATTGGAGGGTGAGGAAGGGGAAACAATGGATTTTCCTTTATCAAGTGCATGGTGGTATTTGGTCTTCAATATCTTGGTTAGGGGTAGCTTGGAAAATGGGTTTCAAAGGTGGACGAGCAGGCAAAGACAAGTTGGGCCATCCAAGATGTTGGGAGACTGTCAGGTGGAAAATCTCCTGCCATCCATCATTTTTAGGGACCTCCGGTTGTAAGGATACATGAGGAGATATAGGGATACCGGGGGCTTGCAGGGCTTGGAAAGGAGGCCTTTCAGGCCTAGGTTGGACTATTCCCTACCCAATCCAATTAAATAATCTGGCATGAAACAATTGACCAAGATCTTTTGAATCAATGTCAAAATGTATGGAGAACCTGGGCCTTATTGGGCCTCAGTTCCAGTTACCTCTACCTATGTTTCCTCAGCCATGGCTACCTCAAATGAAAAAACTCATCCTGCATGTGTGATCAATTAGTAAATAGTCTTTTAAATAACCATACATGACAACTCTTTAAAAATATGAAATAGATTTGGCTCATAATGTATCAAACTCATGCAATCCAATCCATTCAAATTGTTTTACTATTAATCAATGAGCAGGGGGGTGAAAAAGGGTTCAGGGATACCTGAGGGGTTTGTATTGAGCGAAAATATGATATAATGAAAGGGGAGAAGACACGGTCACTACTCAATGACAACAACAATCAACTGTAAATCAAACCAATAAAACCTCACTGCAATGCACACAATACACTGCCACTTTCATCCATTTTAACACATAAATTATCTTGACTGTAATTAATGTCAGAACATGGAGTGAAAAAATGAAATGGGAAGGTGATGGGATTTGTAATTAGAGGAAAATGAAATCATGGAAGGGAAGAATGATGATTATTGTTCATGAGATTAATTAAGTGATCCATAAACATGCTACGAAGAAGATTCATCAACCATCCACAATTTCCGTGCCATTTAACTAATTCAATGTTCATAATCAAATATCCAACACAGTGTTACCGCGAGACAATATGTATTCCACACAATTTGTAAGATTTTATGTTCCATTCATCCACATACTTTGCATTTTATAACAATTTTCAAACATTACTCATTTCCAATCTGTAAACTATCAAAATCAACCATTTCCCATGCATTTCTTCAATCCACGGTAATACCCAAAAGTCATGTTTCCAAATTAACAACGAAGTCACTATTACTGCAATTGGGCATATTTAAATGCAATGATGTTTGTTAACATATATAGGCAGTAACAAAAATAATCAAGACCAAATTTCCACACACGAAATGAAAATTAAACATACAACCCACAGTCACCATTAGACGCAAGCTATGCACGGGGTAATTTTCCCAGGCAATGTAGTTATGCCACTGTAAAAAAAATAAAAAAATCAGTGTGACTTAAAGCTAGACCACCCATCCAACATGACTGTTATCAACAACATTCCTGCTTAAACTAGTGGTCGATTGCAATAAATAAACATGCTTAAAACTTTGTGGGTATCCCTGAGTGTGAAAACCAAGCTATCCATACCACACATAGTGCACAGCTAACAAAATCCCACGATGCAACATTTCAGCTTAGCACAACAATCACACAGTCACAATAATAACTCAACATATTGGCTGAGCCATCGATCTAATATAATATTGCTTCGATTTAGTCACACCGTGATCGACTATGCTATGCACACTCAGGTCTATACAACCAACAAGAAAAAGGATGCAGTGGATATATTTCCTATAGTTATCTAGTTCAATGATCATTTGGACCCAAGAAAACCATAGTTACCACGCCCATTATTTTATTTTGAAAAACACCATACACACAATGCAACATGCGTGAGCAACACCAAGCATTTGTAACCTATGCTAGCTATCATCTGAAAATTATTAGTACAAATACTAGTGAATGTATATCAACCAAAAAATTCACCACTGTTGTATAAAATCAATCAACCGAACAAGTTGTGGTAGCTATGCATACCCAGGAAACCAATCGAGTCGGGACAGAGACCCTTTTTATTAACAATATTGATCTATTAACATAAGGAGGGTGACTGTATCTTTTGAAAGTGCAATTGGCAATGAAGGGCTTATCCTTATCATCACAGATGCAGTAACTAAATTCTAAAACAACAGGACTGGCATACGAACAACTGGGAGAATTCATATGAACAAGTAATCAACCATACATTTGATCCACAATAACTCATAGCAACCTGGCAAGCATGACAATCTCCCTTACAAAATTCAAGATTGGAGAGTTAAGGGTCTACTCTGTATCCAACACCAGGGAATGAGGCCAACTCCTCATAATGGTGGAACTTTCGAGGCCAAGGGTGTGCACACAGAGAGAGACATTGTAATATCCCTCGGTCGAACCCAAATGCAAGTGTAATCCAAGTATATTTAAGCTAGTGATTTGTTTACACATCATTTTTGTAATACACCTTTCATGGCATGGTGTGCGCATATATGGCGCAGTAAAGTGATGTAGTGTGTACATTTCTGGGTACCGCACATAGTAACTAAAGTGCACGCACCCTTGAGGACAACGGATACCATGCCTAGTAACTAAAGTGTGCACAACCTTGTGGTCAGTGAACCTTTATGTATATGATATGCATTATAGGCTGGTGAGCCAGTATTATAAGTCAGACTACTTATGTTTTAAAATTAGGCAAGAGCGCCTAGATGTTAAAGGCCAGTGCTCCTATTTTGTATATGTCTCATGATTAATATAAAATACATCACTGCGCACAGACTGACCACGATAAAAGAGAAGGGGGACTAGATTCCACCGGTTAGGGAAAGGTAGGGCCAAAATCTAAGGAAAGGGCTAAGCGAGAGAGCTTAAGCCAAAAAGGAATATTAAATTAATATTTCTTAGAACATAAAGTATGGATAATTATTTTATCCTAAGTCCTAAAGAAGGGGACAAGTGTATCAGAGCAGCTTCCAACATGACAAGTGTCAAGTTGGAGACATGCATACTTATTACCGAGACTTATTTCCTTTGGGGGGATCTTACCATTTTTGCTTCGACGAGAGAACCATTATTGGGGGCGGAAATCATCATATCTACCATGAATCCATTTTCCTATCATTGTACATGAACCTATTTTCGTCGCCATTTTTTCCGGTTGGTGTACCTGTCATCTTGGGAGTGGGATTGAAGAGGCGGGTTGTCAGGCCTGTGAGAAATTCTCCGAGTGAGATAATTGTTGGGGAACGATTTCCTGAAGGTGCCAAACTATAGCTACATTTCTTTGAGACTTCCGATTCGGCCTGTTGTTGAAGCCCTGGAAGAGAAGTGGGGTAACTGAAGGACTATTGAGCAGAGAAGGGGCACACTTCCTTGGGTGGGACAGACATGTGGGGAATGAGAGGTTGTAGGTTGTCAGTTAAGTGAGAACCTGAGATGGATTCTTTCATGTTGACCGTGAATCCTTAGCATGGTCAGGAACCCCTTACCCAGGTGGAGTCTAGTCCTAGCTTGGGGGTGACTCACTGTTGAGAGTGATGAACAGTGTAGTCTAAGGTTGGGAGGTTTGTGGATGGTCTACACGCAGTTGATGACATTCTTACCAAGATAAGTATCAGTTCTGTGATGAATTTACATGTTGCCTTGTCATTTATGTGTTAATTTATGGGTTTTATGGCATGTGTGAGCATATATGTCTGTATGTTTTAGGGTATACCCCTATGTATGTTGCATGTCTATGAATATTGTTAATACAGCCTGAAAATCACATATTTACATAATGCAATTGTTTGTTTATGTTTTATATGTGTATCTTCCACTAGAGCGTTTTATGTATATGTTTAATTGCATGCAGTTCAGTATGTATGTATGCCTATGTGTGTATATACGTATTAAAAAAAAAAATTATGTGACATACCTCAGTTGGATATTGGGTTGTTACCTTATGTTTTCAGAGCTAAGTTAAGTGTCTGAGTAGTGGCGTTCCTCGGCCTGGTGGTGGCTGGGCAGGTGCGTTACAGTATGGTATCAGAGCGTCAGTTTTAGACACTAAGCCTGAATGGGCCAAACAAGTCGAATGGAGACAAGATTACAGTATGGTATAAAGTATATTTGCATTCATGGAAAATTGAACCACCACGCAGGAGAATAATATGTAGGGATGTGCACGCTAAATTGAGCATTGCGTGGAGTGCATACACATAGTAAGGGTGCACGTGGTGTACGAGTTATGGTAAGGCACAGTGAAGTTTGATTGGTGCGCACACAGTATGAGTATGAGTTGTATCGCTACAGTGCAGGCAAGGGTGCACGGAGGTGATTGTGTGCGGTAGAGACAGAGTATTCGATGGGGCATACAAAGTATTGCACGTGGTAAGGCATATTGAACCTTAGCACGGTGCAATGCATAGAACGAAATGCATGTTGAATATCTAAGTGTGATATAGAAACAGTGTGCAGTGGATATTAGTGCGCAACGCAGAATTGGTACGTGCAAGTTATTGGCGCGACGAAGAGAAAATGTATAGCAGATACAGGCGCACGGAAGAATGAAATTACCTTATAAATTCATTTTGCATGATAAATAAAGGTACACAAGTTGAATTTTATGTGCGCAAAATCGTCTGAAAGGCTAATTAAGACGACGAACTTGAGTTTAATAGAAAATTTACATAGTATTCAAAGAAAGAGGTATACACAACTGCATTGAAGTATTATTTAAAATGAGTCAAGCAAGTGAGATGAATTCTGATTTTTGATCAAATAGTTGAAAGTGAAATACAAGTTACAAGAAGACACTTAATATTAAAGGAAACAAGATTCATATCACCATCAGTTGGAATCTTGTCCTAAGCAGTACAAAATCCGCTACTGTGCTTATATATTCATTTAAATCTGAAATTACAAAAGGGGATGATTCAAAATAGCAGTTTCCTTATAAAAGAGATTGTACAAGAATAGGTCTATCATCTCCGGAGATTCCTTACCTCTGCTACCATCTGTCCAAAAATCATTGAAATATACTCAATTGTATTTGAGGGCTCATTTCAGCTTAGCTAGCTCCTCCTTAAAAGAATCTAACCAGACCAGTTGATTCTCTCCAACACTTTCAGCCGCTTCAGCGATGGGTTCTTTCTTCTGTCACTTGCTTCATTTCTTCCTAGCAACTGGTCTATTGATAACTAGATCTCTCATGATTAGATTTAGCCTGATTTCCAATCTAGAATCAGTAGAAGTTACTATGTGAAATTTATTCGTCAGTATTTGCACGATTACCTTTTCCTTCGTACTCACAGGGAAATTTAGCATGTTGCCCAAATAACCAGTCTCATTGGATTTAACTGGGTCCATATACTTCAGTTGTGTGGGAACCAAAATACTTTTGCATAGATGAGAAGCTCGAACCAGTTTGGAGACTGCTCCCTGATGGATAAGATGATGCTTCCATACTCGAGAGTTGGTTATTATAGAGCCTCAATCATGAATCATTGGAAGGCTTGCGCACAAGTACAATGTGTTCCATGCTCAGCTAATCCATTTCAAATGATTAAAATTTTTGAGTTTTTTACATGAAAACGTTCACCTAACTTCAAATGGATGTGATGTACCAAGCGAATGAGACAGAGTGATCTGACTAGCCGTCGCCCGTCCCACGAATGGTGGATTTGACATATTGGAGCACGTGACATCGGAACTTATGCAAAAGTGGTTTTGGCAAACTGCCTTTTGCCCGATGTATCTCTGCACTATGATGTAGTTCTTGCTAAGTTCTCAAAACTTGGGTCTTGTCTAAGAATCGTCATGGTGGAAACACCAAGAAATCAGAGAAGATAATTTTGATATATTTATTGAGCCGAAATAGTTCATATTTCTCATGGATTGTTGATTTAGTTAACCTAATAAATTTTAATGGATGCACATTTTTCCAAATTAACAACAACTAGATCAGATCAGATCAGTACCAAATCCATAGGAATGGAAGAGACACAGAGAAATTACAGTCAACAAGATGAGAACAGAGGGATGAATGTCCATTTGGACATTGAAGGAACAAACTCCAATGGACATGGAGAGGAAAGGGATGGAAACCTAAATATGGTAGACCATTAAAAATTTGCAAAAGGATGTCCAAAGCCATAAAGCTGATAATGAAAGGATTATGAGAGCCAAAGAGTAGCAGGATGACTTCAACATGAAGTTATTGAAAAGTCTGAATAGAATAGAAAATAAATTGGAAAAAGAAAGTGACTCAAGCAAATATGGAAGTCACAAACCTTCGGATGAGAAAAAGAAACCAGGAAATGTTAGCAGACACCACCATCACTCCCTGAAGCATTTCAATAAAAGATCAGGTAGCAGCACAATTCCATCCCCTGTTAGACAACGTAAGAGGTCTGGGGTGGATGAACTACAAGGAGAAATGAACAAAATCAAACCTCCTACATTTGATGGTGAGGACAAGAAGGATGAAGATGCAGAAACATGGTTGTTGGGCATGAGAAATTATTTTCAATTACACAATTGTTCTTTTCATGCAGAGGGTATAATTTCCATCTATCAACTCAAAGGAAAGGCATCCATGTGGTGGGATCAGCTTGTGCATGTACACCACATTAAAGAGAAGAGCGTTACTTGGAGGGAATTTAAGAGGTATTTTGAGAAGAAATACTTGACTAAGAGATATTATGACAAGAAAATGAAAGAGTTCTTTGAACTCAAGCTCCGAAGCATGACCATAGATGACTATGAAAGAAGATTCTTAAAACTGCTGAAGTACGTCTCCTTCATCAAGGATGAGACAGTTAAAATTCAAAGGTATTTGAGTGGATTGTTAGCGTTCATCAGTGAAAAAATATAGTATGATGATCCCAAGACATTGGAAGAGACCATAAGGCAAGCTAAATGTATATATGATCAACATAAAGCTAGGCCAACTTTCCAAAAAGCTTGGGAAGACAAAAATAAGTTCAAGGTGGATCAAAGGAAGAAAGGATTTAAACCACCATTCTTCAGAAATAGTCCATAGGGACCAAAAAATCCTAAAGAGCCCAAAACGATAGAGGCAGAAGGCCAAAGGCCAAGGCAACCACCTATTCAATGTTGGGGTTGTAAAGGAGATCATAGATTCAGAGATTGTCCTCACAGAGGTGAAAAATGAAGGAATGTTTATAATGTATAGCAAGCTGAAATAGTGGAGGACCTGGGCAGAAATGTGCCAAGGATCTATGCAGCCCTGGATAATAAGCAAGCAGAATATCATTCACATATGATTGAAGTGGAAGGTATGATTAACGACCAAACCATTGCTATTTTAATTGTTTCGGGAGCTAGTCATAGTTATATAGATCCTAAGATGGTAGAAAGTTTGCAATTGCCAAGAAGCAAGCATGGAAAATCTTGGTTGGTATAGTTGGGTACAAGAGCCAAAAGAAAGGTTAGTGAGATGGTTAAGTCATGTCTTATGGACATGAACATACTAAGCACCAAATCAGATTTGAACATCTTACCTTTAGGTTCCTATGACTGTCTAATTGGGATGGATTGGTTGGACCCACATAATGCTCTATTGGATTGTCATAACAAATCATTCACCTGCTTGGATGAAGAAGGGAACCAAAGGAAAGTGTAGGGGATTCCCAGGGTAGTAGCCATTAGAGAAATTTCAGCATTGCAGCTGAGGAAATGTTATAGAAGAGGATGTCAAATATTTGCAGTTCATATGGAGGAGACACCTAAAGACAAGGTGCCAAATTTGGAGGATTATATAGTCCTGAAAGAGTTTGAATATGTATTCAAGGAGGTACCAGGACTACCCCCAACGAGAGACATTGATTTTTCTATAAATCTGACACCAGGAGCAACTCTCATCTCAAAGACTCCTTACAGAATGAGTATGCCAGAATTGAAAGAGTTGCAAATGTAGCTTGAAGAACTTCTGAAGAAGGGGTATATACATCCAAGTGTGTCACCTTGGGGTGCCCCAATCTTGTTTGTGAAAAATAAATATGGAATGTTAATATTGTGCATTGATTTCAGACAGTTGAATAAAGTGACTATCAAGAACAAGTATCCTCTGCCAAGGATCGATGATCTTTTCGATCAATTGAAGGATGCAAAGATATTTTCAAAGATAGATCTCAAATTGAGATACCATCGGGTAAGAATTAAAGAATAATTTATCAACAAGACCGCCTTCAGGACAAGGTATGGTCATTATGAGTTCACAGTGGTGCCATTTGGGTTGTCAAATGCACCGGTTGTTTTCATGTGCTTAATGAATGGTGTTTTCTGAGAATATTTGGACAAGTTTGTCATTGTCTTTCTGGATGACATTCTTATATACTCTAAGTCAGAGAAAGAGCATGAACATCATTTGAAGATGGTGTTGCAAGTATTAAGGGAGCATCAGTTGTATGCCAAATTGAGCAAGTGCTCATTTTATCAGAAACAAATTCATTATTTGGGGCATATTATCTCCGAAAATGGGATAGCAGTGGACCTTGAGAAGATAGAAGCCATTAGAGAATGGTCAACACCAAATAATCTGACAGAGGTCAGATCATTCATGGGCCTTGCAGGTTACTATAGGAGATTCATTGGAGGATTCTCAAAGATAGCACACCCAATCACTTCCTTGCAAAGAAAGGGTATGAAGTTTCAGTGGACGTCGGACTGTGAAAGGAGTTTCCAACATTTGAAACAATTATTGACAAGTGCTCCAATACTAAGGATTGCAGACCCAAATGAAGATTTCATTGTATGCACAGATGCATGTAATGAAGGACTTGGTGGAGTCCTCAATCAAAATGGATTCGTGATATGTTATGAATCAAGGAAGTTGAAAGAGCATGAAAGAAACTATGCCACTCATGATTTGGATTTGGCATCCATAGTACATGCCCTAAGGAAATGGAGACACTACCTCATGGGAAAAAGGTTTGAGCTAAGAATAGACCACAATGGTTTGAAATATTTATTTGATCAACCAAATCTAAATGCCAGGCAAAGCAGATGGTTAGAATTTCTAAGAGAATATAACTTTGATATAAATCATATCAAAGGGAAAGAAAATAAAGTGGTTGATGCACTCAGCAGGAGGGTGCATGAACTACGTGCTACAACCCTCAACATGTATCAAGCTGATGTTAAAAGCAAAATTCTGAAGGCTACAAATACAGACCTGCAATACAAAGAATTGATAGCAAAATTAAGCAAGGTAAGACACCACAGAAGATGGATATTTATAAGTTGGGAGTAGATCGAATACTGCTGCACAAGAACATAATTTTCGTACCAAATGTCCATGACTTGAAATGTATAATTTTGCATGAGATGCATAATGTTCCTTATGCAGGGCACCCTGGATATCAGAAAACCATAGCAGCGATTAAGAGCCAATATTTTTGGCCAAGCATGAAAAGAGAGATAGCATAATACATTGCAAGATGTATGGAATGCCAGAAATTTAAAGCGGAACATAGGCACCCAGCAAGATTTCTACAACCTTTGCCCATCCTGAATGGAAGTGGGAAGTGGTGACAATGGATTTTATTACAGGATTTCCCAGAACAGGCAAGATACATGATTTGATTATGGTGGTGGTGGACAAGCTTACAAAATATGCCCATTTTATTCCACTAAAAACTACTCACAAGGCAACATATGTCACTGATATTTTCATGAAGGAAGTGGCACGATTGCACGAAATTCCTAAAACGATTGTGTTTGACAGAGACTCGAAATTCACCTCAAATTTCTAGAAAGGATTGTTCAAAGGATTTGGGACGAATATGAACTTTAGTACAACTTACCATCCTGAGTCTGATGGACAGATAGAGAGGTTGAATAGAGTGATAGAAGATATGTTGAGAATGTATGTGATGGGTAAACCATCCAAATGGGAAGACTACCTACATTTAGTATAATTTGCTTACAACAATGGGTATCAGACATCATTGAAGATGAGCCCATTTTAAGCACTTTACGGCAGAAGATGCAATACTCCAGTGAGCTGGGATAACCCTGTTGATAGAACAGTAGCCAGATCAGAGTTTCTCAAGGAGATGGAGGACCAAATGTTAAAAATTAAGCAGAATTTGAAAGCTTCCCAAGACAGACAAAAAAGTTATGATGAGAAAAAAGAGAATCCATAGAGAATTCAAAGTGGGTGATCATGTTTTCCTGAAGGTGAAAGCTAACAGGAGTTCCCTGAAGCTGGGAAGTTGTGCCAAGTTGGCAGCCAGATTTTGTGGACCATTTGAAATCCTAGAGAGGATTGGTCCAGTTTCTTATATGATTGCATTACCTGAATCTATGTTTGTTCATAATGTATTCCATGTATCATTGCTAAATAAATACATACCTGATGCTAATAATGTTGTTGATTGGAATGTTATTCAGGTGGAGCAAGAAGGCGCTTTCCAAGTGCATCCGATGCGCATTTTGGACCAAAAAATCAAACAACTCCAGAATCGAACCATAGGGCTTGTAAAGGTCCAATGGACCTGGTATGGACCTGAATACGCTACTTGGGAGCATGAGGATGCAATGCGAGCAAAATACCCACATCTTTTTGAAAAAATTTGAAAATTTTGTTGTATATGGGTACATGATGCACTAAGGACAGTGCATAAATAAGGGGAGGGGATTGTAATATCCCTCGGTCGAACCCAAATGCAAGTGTAATCCAACTATATTTAAGCTAGTGAGTTGTTTAGACATCATTTTTGTAATACACCTTTCATGGCATGGTGCGCGCATATATTGCGCAGTAAAGTGATGTAGTGTGCACATTTCTAGGTACTGCGCGTAGTAACTAAAGTGCGCACAACCTTGAGGACAGAAGATACTGCACACAGTAACTAAAGTTCCCACAACCTTGAGGTCAATGAACCTTTATGTATATGATATGCATTATAGGCTGGTGAGCCAGTATTATAAGCCGGAATGCTTCTGTTTTAAAATTAGGCCAGAGCGCCTAGATCTTAAAGGCTAGCGTGCCTATTTTGTATATGTCTCATGATTAATATAAAATACATTGTTGCATGCAGACCAACCATGATAAAAGAGAAGGGGGACTAGATTCCACCAGCTAGGGAAAGGGAGGGCCAAAAGATAAGGAAAGGGCTAAGTGAGAGCTTAAGCCAAAAAGGAATATTAAATTAATATTTCTTAGAACATAAAGTATGGATAATTATTTTATCCTAAGTCCTAAAGAAGGGGACAAGTGTATCAGAGAAGCTTCCAACATGACAACTGTCAAGTTGGAGACATGCATACTTATTGCCGAGACTTATTTCCTTTGGGGCGATCTTACCATTTTTACTTCGACAAGAGAACCATTATTGGGGGGGGGAATCATCATCTCTACCATGAATACATGACCATTTCTTTGCACAGTCATCGAGATATCCTCGTACTTTCCTATCACTTTACATGAACTTGTTTTCGTGGCCATTTTTTTCCAGTTGGTGTACATGTCAGCTTGGGAGCGGGATTGAAGAGGTGGGTTTTCAGGCCCATGAGCAATTCTCTAAGTGAGAGAATTGTTCGGGATCAATTTCCTAAAGGTGCTAAACTACAGCTAAAATTCTCTGAGACTTCCGGTCTAGCCTATTGTTGAAGCCCTGGAAGGGAAGTGGGGCAACCAAAAGACTATTGAGAAGAGATGGGGCACACTTCCTCGGGTGGGACATGCATGTGGGGAATGAGAGGTTGTAGGTTGTAGGTTGAGTGAGAACCTGAGATGGAGTCTTTCCTATTGACCGTGAACCCTTAGCCTGGTTAGGAACCCCTTACCTGGGTGGAGTCTAGTCCCATCTCGGGGATGACTCACTGTTGAGAGTGATGAACAGTGTAGTCTAAGGCTGGGAGGTTTGTGGATAGTCTGCACGTAGTTGGTGACATTCTTACCAAGATAAGTATCAGTTCTGTGATGAATTTACATGTTTCCTTGTCATTTATGTGTTAATTTATGGGTTTTATGGCATGTGTGAACATATATGTCTGTATGTTTTAGGGTGTACCCCTGTGTATGCAGCATGTCTGTGAATACTGTTAATACAACCTGAAAATCGTATATTTACAGAATGCAACTGTTTTTTTATGTTTTATATGTGAAGCTTTCGCTGGAGCGTTTTATGTATATGTTTAATTACATGCAATTATGTATGTATGTATGCCTGTGTGTGTATATACATATTAAAAAAAAGAAAAATTATGTGACATACCTTAGTTGGATACTGGGTTGTTACCTTATGTTGTCAGAGATAAGTTAAGCATCTGAGTAGTGACATTCCCCAGCCTGTTGGTGGCTTGGGAGGTGCGTTATCGACATGATCCATTTCTGAACATGTAACAATCCATGGCAGGGGGCCAAATAAAAGGGTGAGGCTCTCATTCAACCGAGCAATTTATTTAATGCACGCAGGGTATAACCCTTGTGTTCTTCATCCAAACTACCACAATACTGAGGTGAATACAAGGTCGAGTTAAGAATAGAATACTCACTTCGTGACCCTTAGCGGTGGAAACAACCAATACCAAAGTGAAACACAACATAGCGACGCAAAAAACCTTCGACCATTAAACCCAAGAAAGCTAGAGACTGGATTTAGTGACAGTGCGTAAAGATAGCTATCCACCCAAGACTTTAAACAAAAACCCTCCAAACCCTCCAACTAAACCAGTAGTGGTAATAGAGAGCTATCACCAGGAAGATAAATAACCTCCATGAACTCAAAAATACTACAGGAAGAAAAATCCACTCTTCATTCAAGAACCAAAATTTCACACAGTTGCAACGCTTAGGAAAAAAAAAAACCTATACACCTGAGCCAGTAATCATTTCATAACTAGAGTGAAGTCAAGAATGGCCAAAAAAAAGGACATACTTGTTAATCAAATTCCTTAAAATGAGAGTTGGTTGAGTGGTTCCTCCCTGCTAAAATTTCGGAGCATAAACACAGTAGCAAGATCGAACAATAGTCTGACTAGGGTGGCGGCCAACGGAAAGAGTAAAGGTGACATACATTAAATCCACTTCACCTCCACCCACATCTCATTAACTAAACAATACATGCCAACAAATTCTCCATTAACATGATTAATCAAACATGTATCAAAAACATCACCATATTAAAAGCCAACAACATGACTTATGCCCTAACATAATTCGAATCCCATATCTTTAAACCATACCATTTACTTGCCAAATGCGCCATCAACATTTCATACCATGTGCGTACTAACCATATAACCCAATCAAAATTTCATATCCATTTTCTTGCTAGCTAGGGGTTAACTATAATCATCAAGTATTTTCATGCATGTAGTATAGTTTCTCATTTCCTTCAAATTATTCGTATGTGGTATTCCAGAACTAGGTCCCTTTTCCTTGCATTTGTTATAGTATTTTTCCTTTCCCAAAAATGCCTTTCATATAATTTCACCAACATGTTTGTTGTGCAAGTGTGAGAAGAACGAATAGCAATGATATTAGTGAATACAACATGTTGTAGTAACATAAGGAGTCAATGATACATAAGCTCAAATCATAACCAATAATCAACAAGATCTTCATCAACCATGTAAGTCGTGTCGCACATCATCATAACATCAAAATAATGAATAGATATGATCTTCAATAGTTCAAGGGAGTCCCACCTACTAGTATTATTTAGTTTTATGATAATAGGCTTTAGCAATACTTGGCTGGCAAAACTACGTTGATGTTTTTTAATCGTCAACAAACTAGCGACTCCATAGGGAAAATTTGTTTCCAACAGATTTAGAACTCATAACTCATGGTTTCGCAAACCAAGAACAGTAGGTCAAGAAGATAAAACTTGGATGATTATGCAACAGAGGGAAGTGAGCAGATTTAATGGAAATATGTCCGGGAACTTGGGAATAATTCATGAAAAGTGTTAAGTATGAGGGGTTTTTACCACTGTATGCATAATTATTTGACTAGAATTTGCTCTCTAACTTTTAAGGAGGAAAACTTTAGAATTTCTCTTAAACTCTCAATGGATGAAGAAATGGCAAGAAGAAGTCGGAGATAGCCAATTATTTATAATATAGCAGTGAAAAAATGTAACAATTTCAAGGGTCCTTCAGAGGAGCATCCTGACATCTGTGTAAGATGGATTGTTATTATCTAACAATGCTTTGTAGGAGTGTCACTGTGGAAAAATTGAGCTGACATCCTATTTGACCAAAATGATTAAAGATAAGAAAAAACTAAATCATGACAGAAGTAAAACTGCAGAAACTTAAAACAACAGCAATAAAAGACAAAAATGAAGTGCAACATATTAAAAAAAAAAAAAAAAACTTAACCTAGAAAGCAGAAATCAAAGTACTATAAAGCATAGAAAAGAAGCACAAAATTTTAAAGAAGAGCTAGGCTACTAGTGTACAGAAATCCAATCAGAATTAGAACCCTTTCACACTGGTCCTTTGTAATACTTCAAGCGAGGACTGTTAATGCTGTAGGAAAACCATTGTCTCTGTAATTCCTTTAAAATTTCTAAGATAGTGTCCAAGACAAAAGTAATTTGGAAATGACCCAACACTTGAAATTCTGGTGTAATTATCAGCCCTTTGATGCATACGATTAAATCATCAAGATAAGCATGGAGATTGATCGATTCATTGAAAACCATGTGTATAGGCCTTTTAAAGGCGGTACTTGCATCAAATAAGCCAGAAGGCAGGCAATTGTAAGACATAGTATCGCAATTTGTAATAAGAGTGGTTTTGTGAAAATTTTCCCTTTCTACCTTGATTTTACTGTAACCAAACAAACTGTCAAGTAAGGGATTCAACTGTAACTCTACAACCTGTTATAGAATCATTCTAGCATAGAGGGGGGGAGAAGGATTTCTCATAATAGACTGACTAAGGGTGCGAAGATGAACGCGGGTTCTAGTATGATCTATGATCTTTGAAGCAGGTACCCAATTTGAAACTCATTCAGGGTGGACTGAAAAAAACATTCCAACCCTTAAAAAATCTCTCAACCCCCTTCGAAAGGGTGCCTTCAATGCAGAATTAACAAGTTCTTGTTTTTTCCCAGCTAGCTTTATAATATGCCAAACAAGACCAGGATCGAAACCACAAAGATCCTCATAAGACCAAGAAAAAACCTTTTGAGATTCACCAAGTAGCTCGGTGGACCCCATCTCTTTTCTAACTGAACATTGGACATTTATTTTAACATCCATTGGAGATTCATGTGTCCTAATGTTTAGGAGGATGGTTTCAACCACCTTCTTTGGTAGCTCCCTTTTTTTTTGTTTTTCTTTGTTTCCTACAACACTCAATGAAAATGAACTCTCAAGAGGAGTCGGGTGATCCGGATTATTTTTGGCACGAAATGAGAGCGGAGATATAATAAAGAAATGCACATAGATATCGCAAATATTCAATAATATAACATAAATGTATCAAAGATGCATTCATGAACACAGATGTATAGTAACACACGCTTTCTATTAATGAAAGAAATGTACAGAGACTGTAGTAATACAGAGTGAAAGACTCGCTAGAATGGTGGCGGCTTATCTCTGAGAAGAGATGTGACGGCTACTTATGTTATCACCGAAATTTCGTCCGCACATGGCGACAAGAACTCTGCATCGTCAAAACAGCAATGAAGTCATTCATGGCACTAAATTAATTTCACAGCATTCCAGAAGGGTAAAAAACTATACAAAGTAACCAAAAATTGAAGGGCGCTTCACAGTAGTTTGGTGCACATGCACATGCGCAGGACAAGAACGTGCTTTGCGTGCATGCACGCACGACACGCGATTGTCAACGCGAAAACCCGCGCACCTGCTAAAACGACGCATTTATTGAATTGGCCGGCCTCTCAACCACTTACGGACCAACTCCCAATCTGATTTGACTCCCAAATCCGAGCTGAATCCGCAGGGTAGGCGAGTTAATGACCTAATGAAGCCCTAAAGAGCCCCTTTTCACACTTTGAAGAGGTTACATAATCACCCAGTGATCTGTTATAAAAAGCCATGAAGGAACATTGTTTTCGCAAGGAATTTCAAGCATTGTTACGCTGCTAAGATTGTCAAGGGCTCATTCTTTGACGATAACACATTGGCAACATTTCACAGAGCCATTCACCTCTCCATTGAGTGGATGTGTTGGGAGTTCTTTCACTGTCATTCTCATTTCTTCGCATTGTAAGGAAAGCAAGTTTGTGAGGGCCTCAAGAGCCTTCCTTTGGGGGAAGAAGGAACCACAATTCTCTTCCTTCATCGTGCTCTGATTTCATCAATAGACCAGCTCAAAACCATTGGTGATATCGGTGTCTTTTTTATGTTTATTGTTTCTTTATCCATATGTTCACAGTTTTAGTTTGTTTTCATTTGATTATTGCTTGTAGTTTGTTTTGTTTCCTCTAACCTTTCCTTCCACAGCTGTCATGCTCTGCAAGACCCAACAGGGCATGTAAGCACCCTCGATTTGCTCACCAGGTGACGAATTGGGTGCGAATAGATTGGCGACCATACTAGGGAGTAGGTATCAATTCCTCCCTCATTTGGGTTTATTTTTCTTTCCTTTTGGTTTTATTAACTTGCAGGGACACAAACTGGCCTCCGCCGACCTGCTAACCAGTCAATTCACAGGAGAATTGAGAGAAAATTTTCTTTCTCGGTCACTTATCACAGGCGCGCGGGTATTCCGCCCCACAGACGTGCATCTTGTGCGCATGCGCCTGCACAACATTCTCCCTATGCACGCATGTGCTTTAGTTCTCAACACTTTCAGCGCGCAGGCGCCATATGCGCATCTGTCCACACTGGAAGCCGCGCATATGAACTAAATTTTACATTGTAAGGTTTTTGGATGTGGGGAAAGTCATTTTCCTTCTCAGGAATGATGTTATGCATGCTCTAAATACTGCACCACTTAGACCCCTCAACTTATAAAGGGGATAGTCAAACAAACATAAGCACTTAGGTGGATAAAAATCATTTTCCCTTATTTGCTTTCTGCCACATGGATGGCTTGCTTTGATTTATAATCTAAGGAACACATCAATTTTAATCACATCTAAATCACATTTGGGACTCGAAGTTGGAGTAGCAATCCTTGAGTATGCTCTTCTCTTGCGCAATCAAGCGATCTTGAGAATCAGAAAGAGATTGTGAAAACAATCTCATTTCCCTTAACAAAATTTCAAAACTTTTAGGAGAGGATAACGGCCCTTTCGGGACCCCTCTTAGCTTCATTTTTCAAACACATTCTTGTAACGGGCCCATACATGCCCACATGTCAACAAAAGTTAAGATAGTGTTTGAATTTCTGCTTTCTTAGATAAAAAAACTAGGAGAGTTTAAAAGTTTGTAACGGGCCCACACATGCCCACATGTTCAATCTAGGATAGTTTCATGCTTTTTCTAGATTAACTCACACATAGGGAGTTAAAGGATAGCAATGGACCACATGTCCACATGCTAGTTTCCTAGAGCTTTTAAAATTCCGCAAGGTTGTACCAATGGCATCTAGCTAAATAGGTAATCACACTCTTGTAAGGACCAAGCGAAGTCCACATGTAGCAAGGTGACATCTAAAATAACTAAAACTTGGTACACTTTCACTCACACACAAAAGTCACTTCTTCACTCACATAGCCTCGTCTCAAAATGTGGAGGTCTAAGTAGGTTTCCTCCAAAGGGATTCCGAAAACACCCCATCTTTTCTTGACAGGACTATCCACTCCCACTGTTAATCAAACAAGGTTGGTTTTCACCCCCAGCCTCACAAAACAACTTCATCTAAAATTTTTCTAAAAAATCACTAAGTTTTCCTCCATAGGAGGTGCCAAAAGAAGTTTTTAGTCTAGGTAGGATTTCGGGGATAGGCATCCAAATAACTCCCCGTTATCTGGTTCTCACATTCTCAAACATAGAAGTTGACAAATAGGGAACTTCAAATCC
>ML793374.1:379394-402467 GCA_009831015.1 Picea engelmannii | reverse complement strand
TTGGGGCACGCACTTCACACTGGGGCACCCGTTTCTGTATTTGTACATTTTTCCCCAAAATTATTCATTATTTATTGTACAAACACATTTATTTCCAGTCATCACATTCTTTGTCGTCACCATTGGCAACTTGTTTTCTTTTGGCCACACGCAACCCATGTCACCCTTTGTTGGAGCATTACTTATCATCTACCCTTGCCGGCATCGTCCATATCTTCAGAGTACTCCACAGGTCAGTTACCTCTACCCTCTGAATTTGTTCACCTTGTCCCACCTCTGGCACAACTTATCACTGGTCTTGTCGTCCCCCTGACACTCGACCTTGTTACACGGTTGCGGCCACTGTTTCTCTCATACATCCTCCATCCAAGGGCAGTCTTGAGTCTTCCCACTTCTTGACTTCATCCATGTACCTCTGCCACTTCCTCACCTCAGTAGATTCCACGGAGCCCTTTGCTTCTGGAAGTCGCGTCCCCCTTTTTATCGACACCAGCACACTTTTCCAGAAGGGCGACAGTATCTTGATTCTCATTCTCTATTTTAATGAGAGATCTCGGACGGCACAGGGTGAAACACCATTGCTCCCTGCTGTCGTTGGCCCCCATAACATTCGACGCCAACACTCTCTCATGTTATGGTGGGTCTTACTTTGCGACTATTGCAGTTATTTTTGTCATTTGCCGAAGACCTCTGAACTTGGTAGGGCCATCAATGCCCACATCATCGTCGCTGCTTATTACTGCGATCGTTGCCTATTATTCAGAGTATGTTCCTTTGCAGAATTGTCTTCTGCCTTTATCATTACCTCCCCCGAGGGCGCTGCAATTGTCTACACCAACACTTCCGTCATCTTTTTTCAGAGTTACATAACATGAGCATGGGGCATGCCCGCCTCGTTTGTACACAGTTGTATATTTTTTTCTGCACAACTCTCAGAAGGTCAGGTCCTACCGGTTCCTTTTTTCTCCAACGGATCACTCCAAACGGTCCCACTATTGCTCTCCCTTACAACAACATTCTTAGTAGAAGAAACATTGATGGATTTAGGCTATACGTATGCTCCTAACCTCATCCATCAGGGGGCATCTGTTATCACCGAAATTTCATCCGCACATGGCGACAAGAACTCTGCATCGTCAAAACAACAATGAAGTCATTCATGGCACTGAATTAATTTCACAGCATTCTAGAAGGGTCAAAAACTATACAAAGTAACCAAAAATTGAAGGGCGCTTCACAGTAGTTTGGTGCACGCGCACATGCGCAGGACAAGAACGTGCTCTACGCGCATGCGCGCAAGACGCGCGGATGTCAACGCGAAAACACGTGCACCTACTAAAACGACGCATTTATTGAATTGGCCGGCCTCTCAACCACTTACGGACCAGCTCCCAATCTGATTTGACTCCCAAATCCGAGCTGAATCCGCAGGGTAGGCGGGTTAATGACCTAATGAAGCCCTAAAGAGCCCCATTTCACACTTTGAAGAGGTTACATAATCACCCGGTGATCTGCTATAAAAATCCATGAAGTAACATTGTTTTCGCAAGGAATTTCAAGTATTGTTATGCTACTAAGATTGTCAAGGGCTCATTCTTTGACGATAACACATTGACAACATTTCACAGAGCCATTCACCTCTCCATTGAGTGGATGTGCTAGGAGTTCTTTCACTGTCATTCTCATTTCTTCGCATTGTAAGGAAAGCAAGTTTGTGAGGGCCTCAAGATCCTTCCTTTGGGGGAAGAAGGAACCACAGTTCTCTTCCTTCATCGTGCTCTGATTTCATCAATAGACCAGCTCAAAACCATTGGTGATATCGGTGTCTTTTTTATGTTTATTGTTTCTTTATCCATATGTTCACAGTTTCAGTTTGTTTTCATTTGATTATTGCTTGTATTTTGTTTTGTTTCCTCTAACCTTTCCTTCCACAACTGTCATGCTCTGCAAGACCCAACAGGGCATGTAAACACCCTCGATTTGCTCACCAGGTGACGAATTGGGTGCGAACAACTTGCATTCGCAAGAAGATGATTACAATGAGGCTCTGAAATCCTTTTACAATAAACAGGAATGCTAAAAACCCTAGACATCCAAAAACCTAACCCTACGAGATGAAGCACCAAAAGTCATGTGGGCCTCGTTTGGGTAAGTTAGTACATTAACTTCCCGGGGTCATAACTTTTGCATACGATCTTCGTTTTAGGCATATGATAGCTCGTTGGAAAGGTATTGTTGAGGAGATTAATTTTTTGGGCTCAATGATGCCATACATTATCATTTAGAATCTATATCTCTAAAAACATTCATTTGGGCCCTCAAAATGGCCCCAGAAGTTAAAAACTGCTAAAAATAGTAAATTGCCAAAATTGCCAGAAAACTGTTTTGAGTCAGTCGAAAAAGGTGGGTGGCCACTGATATCCACCTGGATCATCGGGACCTCAGGAATCTCATTATTTTATATGGATATAATATCCTCATACTTAAGAGGTTCATTTTGGATGACAACACAAATGCTCTCATCGTTAGGGGTGGCCTTCCAAGATCTTTCCTTTTCAGGAACGTACAGGCGATGTAAAGATTGAAAAATCACAATAAGGCCTGTGAGGCAAGAGTTGTTATTTAGGAGAGGCTACAAATACGTCTAACCGCTCAACCATTGAATTCAACTCTTTCTTAACATGAGTGATGTTGAAAGATAGAAGGTTCGAGACAAGTGCCCAAACAGTTTGGGAGTATTGTTCCATCAGCTTGTCTCTAAGAGAGCATGTATTATGTATCGGGTTCACGAAAAGCTTAGAACTTCCCAAAACTGAAAGGTGACCACAACCAAGATTAAGGGCATTCTTAATGCCTAACAATAAATCTTTGAATTCAGCGGTATTGTTTGAACAAGCAAACTCCAACCTGTAGGACAGATTATGATTTTTTCCTGCAGGAGAAACCAAGATAATACCAACCCCATTACCTTCATTAGAGTGTGAACCATCAAAGTGCATATGCCATAAATAATCATCTAAATCCATTATTTCTGAAGGAATATTATCCTCTTCAACAAGGATGGAATACGCTCCTAGGTCTTCTTTGATACAATTTACACTAGATTGCAGGACACTTTCTATGTAATGTAAGATTCTCCACTCTATAAGGTCTATAATGTTCTTACCATTCTGAGGAATGGATAAATGTGTCCCGTCGAGTGAGAGGTACCCACCTGTTAGGGCTTGCCAATATCTTCCCAAAATAATTGAGTAATTGCTTACAGGCATATCAATCACCTAAATGTTGAGGGTTTTCCTTATCTCAGGATGAGTGCATAAAACCAAGGTTGCATCCTTAATCTCAGCTATGGTTGTTTGTTGTATACTATTGTAGGAGATCATGCTTCGGGAATTTTCATTTTTACAAGACAAGCCTAGCTCTTCCATAATAATATTCGACATCACACTTGGGCCCGAATCACCATCAATGAGACAACAATGGGTGATATTATCCATGATCTTTATAGAAATATAAAAAAGGGGGGTTTTTTACAGGGTATCTAAAGTTATGTACACCTACTTTATTTATAGAAGAATCCTCTTCGTCTACCTCTTTGGAAAGATTGGCTATAACAAAAGCTTTTCCTTCCATGAATTGTTTTAGATGCATCTATTGTTCAAGGATGAAAACCATGTCTAGAAGGGTTGCATATGCTTTTATGTTGGCCAACTGATTCAAGATATTGTATTTGGGAGAGGGGGGAGAGGGAGTGATTCTTTGATTCTCAGGAGCCTTGGGAATTTGGGGCACAGCAATGGTTGAGGAAGATCTTTTGTTAGAGGAACTGCGGGGAGGATCGATTTTTTCCTTGGGAGCATAGGCTTTGTTTCTGGTATTGATAACCATGACATCCTCTRGCTCTGCAAAATATAGGACAATGATAGTAGCTTCTAGTATTTTACCAAATATCTTATCACGGGCACTCTTCTTTACCTCACATGTGGTTTCTTCGTGGTGTTCCTCAAAAACGTTACACCAACTTCGAGGCAGGATAGCCTTAAGCTGAAAATTGTTTTCAACTGGATTTCTAAAGGGGTGTGTAGAAGAGGATGAAGCTCCAAGGGTGAGAGGGGAGAAAGTACCCTTTCGCTCAAATTCTATCATATGATTTTTCATATCTTGTACTAGTTGTAAGAGAGTGGACATGTATGTTTGTCTAACCGATTCTTCTTGGGGAAGACCAGTTCTTTCAAGTTGTTCTTCATGATCTAAATAGGTATGTAGAGAGGAACCTAGATTATCGATGGCCTTTCCCTCAAGCCTGTGACGATAAGGAGATGGAAATGCATTGTAGTAATGCATGAAAGAGGCTTGGCTCTGTGGGCGGATAAGTTAGGGGATTTGATTGTACAACTTGGTGAAATGCAAGTTGAAATACTTAATGGTTTCACCATCTTTATAAGTGACGTTATTGTATTCCCTTAACTTCTCGACAAGGCTTTTGGATTTCCCATAAGTGGATCAGAACCAATAGATTAACTCCTCCCAAGTAGACAGGATCTTAGGAGGAAGGTCAAAGAAGTTGGCTGCAACCTTTCCTTCCAAGGAATTGATGAACAAGCACATGAAGGTGTCATTGTCGTTAGCCCCTATGTTATGACAAGAATCAGAAAATTCCACTAGGTGTTCATTTGTGTTGAAAGTGTTATTTCTTGAAAACTTAGGAAAGTTCTCTTTAAACTTAGGAAGTGGATGCGTAGCAGGTGCTAGGTTAAGAGGAGAGGACACATGCCACTGTGTGGTTGTGGCATCTTCTTCGAACTGAAAAAGCCCATACTTTTTAATGACTTTGGTGGGGTTTGTAGTAGATTGGACAGGGATATGGTGGTTGTACAAGCTACCAATCACTGAAGACGATGAATATTGGGTAGATGAAGAACTTCTGCCACCAAAACCACCACTAGATTTTATCTTGTGGATGATAGATGAGGCAAGGAAAGACGAGTTGGATGAATCAGATAAAGTCCTTCTTAGAGAACTTTTTTGGGTAGACAACACAATGTTTCTTCTTCCTATTTCAGCAATAGGATTTATTTCGGGTGACACGCCTCTTCTTCTTCTAGAAGAACGAGAATATAGAGACATGAAAGAAGGCCAAAGCTTGAAGAAACAAAAGGGTTACTGCTGATTTCTAGGTTTTCTACATCTAACGTCCAATTGTTATTGAGCACTAATATCTTGTTTAATTTTTTCCCAAGAATGGTGAATCTCAGCACGGGTTCTGGCAGTGTCTAAAATAGTATGAAACAGATTCAAAGCAATGTTGGTATGGTCTTGGAGACTGGTCTCAATATTGGACTGTCTTGCAACAGGAACAGTCATCCATACCAAAATAGTCAAAGAATCAACAACAAAAAAAGAAATATGTATCGATGAAAATCGAGTATAAAAATTAACTAGAGAGATATCGAAGATCTCCCCAGTATGGTTGCCAAATAAATGTTGAGGAAAAGATATGAAATGATCTTACTCAAGCATTTTCATACTTTACTTATCTGAAGAAAAGTAGAGGTGAATATCACCCTATGTTTATAGCCAACAAAAATAACATCCTAACTCATAAGTATTAATTACGAGTGCTTAAGCTAGTCTTTTACCAACAAAAAGCTTGCTAGAAATTCACTTTTTATGTAATTTTATGAATATAACAATTGCTGAAATAAATGTAAGAACAGAAGTAAAGACACCAAGATGATAATCAAGATAGTTGAGACATAAAACAATCCTTTATTTCATTCCAATTCACCAAAGAGTCATTTTCTTTACAAAATCTCATACATAAATCTTGGACCAAAGTCAAACTTAGACATCCCTGATGGAACATACAAAAGGACCTCTGACAGAAAACCAAAACTGAACTCTAAAAGTTGGATTAGCTTGCCACAGATTGTTTCCCACTCAACTCTGCACAATAGCCTTTATCGGTCATGAAAATTAATTTACAAATAGACAAGTCTACACAGACTATCAAAGATAGATCAACACCTCTGAAAAGAAAGTGTCTGAATGATTTGATTTAGTCATGAATATTGTTGTCTACAATAAGACCTTGCTATCACAAAAGAGAATTAGGTTGTAATGAATATACGAATGAATGAAAACTAAACTATATCAACATAAACTCAAAGAGCAAACCTTAACATGCTTCTTCTTCTATACTCCTCTTGTTCCTCCCTTTCCTTTTGCTTTTAACAAGTCACAATTGGTTGAAGTAGTTAAACCAACTCATTAGTTAAGTTAATTAAAAGATGCAACTAACTTTAGTTAGGGGGAAAGTAATAATCATAATAAGGGTCATACATAAATAATAAATAGTAGGTGGGACCCTTGTGACTCCATTTAGTTCATAACAATCATAACATAACCATTAGTTAAGCAAAACACACCTCCTTGTGTCTCCCATCAACATATTTATTTTTGGCAATTTTAGCTTATGAAATTTGAAATTATTTCAAAAATAATACTCATATATCCAAAATAAAACATGTTGTCCAAAGATCCATGAAGTCAACTGTCATAAAACAATAGATAACATAAAACTCAAAAGCCATATTTCCCAGTCTGTGATGCAACTCTTTCTTGGTTGCTACTGTCACCTCTTGATCTTCCTGAATTTGCCTTTGGTTGTGCAGAGCCTTTAGGCTTAATCTCTCTAATCACGTGGGAACAATCGTCCCTCAAATGCATCTGGGAAGACACAGATTTGTCATAGTCATTGGAGGGTGAGGAAGGGGAACCAGTGGATTTTCCTTTATCAAGTGTATAGTGGGCTTCAGTCTTCAATCTCTTGCTAGCATGGGAGGATTTCACTGGAGAGTGATTAGGGGCAACTTCGACAATGGGGTTCAAAGGTGGAGGAGTAGGCAAAGACAATTTGGGCCAGCCACGATGTTGAGAGACTATCGGGTGGACAATCTGTTGCCATCCATCATTTTGAGGGACCTCTAGTTGTAAGGAGACATGAGGAGGTATAGGGATACCAGGGGCTTGTGGGGCTTGGGAAGGAGGCATTTCAAGCCTAGGTTGTACTATTCCCTACCCAATCCAATTAAAGAATCCGACATGAAACAATTGGCCAAGCTCTTCTGAATCAACGTTAAAATGTATGGAGAACCTGGGCCTTCTTGGGCCTCGATTCCAGTTACCTCTACCTCTGTTTCCTCAACCATGGCTACCTTGACTGAAAAATTTCATCCTTCATGCATGATCAATTAGAAAATAGTCTTTTAAATAACCATACATGAAAACTCTTTAAAAATATGAAATAGATTTGGCTCGGAATGTATCAGACTTATGCAATCCAATACATACAAATTGTTTTATTGTTAATCAATGAGTAGGGGGTGAAAAAGGTTCAGAGATACTTGAGGGGTTTGTATTGAGTGAAAATATGATATAATGAAAGGGGATGTTGAAACAAAGTTTATTATTTTATCTTTTAACCTTAAACTCAAAATTTTCTTTGGTTATGGAGCTGCCCTTAGTTCTAAAAATTCTTTCAAGAGTTTCAGGTTTCGGGGTTCGGCTATTCACGAAGTATGATTTTTAAATAACAACTCCAAAGTCCCGATACCAAAGTCTTGAAAAGTGATTGTTTAAAAGAAATTAAACCAAATTAAAAGGAATAATTAAAAACGTTTAATGGATTTCTAAGCCTTTCATATTTTCTTTTTCGGCCATCTCAACTTAAACAACAGTTTAAAGTCTCGATGCGCTTTTTTACGAAATCCCTTTTTAATCGTGATTAATTAAATTTTAAACATACTTAACAAATCGTTAATCAGTCGCATTTCAGAAAATCAAAGAGTTATCACTCTTTCACACTCAAATAACCCCGAAGCCCAAAATCCCGAAAGTATTAAGCGCTTAAGCATAATTAACTTAACATTAAAATAGGGTTAATGATATTAAACGACTTTTCGTGTTTCGCTATTCGGGAGTTTTCAAAGACATTCCTTTCGAAATCCTAGTTTTGAATCGTCGATATTTGGCAGCACTTATTATAAATTAATGAAAAATATTATAGTGTAAGACGCATATCTCTAGACGAACTCTCCTCATTAAAGAAAATGAATTTATGAACCGTATAAAGCACAGTCTAATTAAGACAGGATAAAGGCAAATAAAGGTTTCTAATTCAAATTTCTTTCTCACTTTCAGTAAATTAGTAAGTTGTATCTGAGAAAGATTACACCTTCTTCTCTATAAAATCTACTCGCTTCTTATCACAGGTATCATGGCACCCAAGAAAATGCAGAAAAAGAATGATGACGCTGGTGAAAGCTCAGATCCGAATTCATATGTTATATATGATACTACACCACATATTGTAGATTCGGTCTGGTCCTGGATGCAGATTTTTGAAATCTTGGAGAATGAGGTTAGGAATTTCCCCGACGATTTCGAAAACGAAAAGACTGAAAAATAAACTCAGAGATATAGCAGAGGCCGAGCTCCATAAAATAGCTACAGGACTGAAAATCACGCCATAGAATGACATGATAAACTGGGCTCTAATGAACACCAATGTGCAGACCAGGAGTATCATGAACCATCAAAATTTCATCATCAGCTCGTTCATACCAAAACATATTCAAGTAATGTACAAGCTATCCCCTATTTCTAAATACATTTATAATGCCGAATTCGTAGAAGAATTTCAAAGAAAGGAGTATACAGAATTTGACCAAACATATCATGATATAATCAAAGAATGGTGGGGAATCCCAACAAAATTTAGAGATGATACCCATGGAATTTATGCTACATCATCGCTAAATGAATATATAGTTTATATAGCAATGATTTTATGTAGACTATTTGGGAGGAAAATCCCTACCCAATTCCCCACAGAATGGGTGCCAATCATACACGAGGTAGATGAGGGTTACACTTTCAACTGGGATAAGATTTTATCAGATAACCTATCCAAGGAGATTGCAGAGTACCAAACAGAAAAGTCAAAGGGACAAACTACATATTTTTATATGTCTGCATATATTATGGATGTTATCTGTTATATGACCCCTTTCCCTTTGATGAATTGGAAATGGAATTCAACCTGTGCATAACCCATCCATATCTATCATTCTCAATTATGGGAAGAGAAAGAAAAATATTTCTTTTACGAGATCTGTCACTGTGTAGTGATACCTGTGCATCAAATATTGTATGGATACCCACCCCCTCGGACTTCAAAGTAAATCATGGGAAACCTCAAAACAATTGTTGATTGGTTTATCGAAGAGAATTTCTCTCATGTCAGAGTCTTCGGTTGTTAAATTCCCCCCCATTCTCTCCCTAAATTTATCCCTGACAGACTGGTGTGTAGAGAAGTGGCATACCAGATAATAACATGAGGCATTGGTATAGAGTTAAAAGCAGCTCAGAATAAATTCTAGCCAGTTTTTCTTGTACATATTGGGAAGTTTTCATTGCTTAATCTTGGCCATTCTAAAGTGGAAGGCGCAACATTAGAATACATTAAGCTGATAGATATTGAACTCAGAAATCATGACCCATACCAACTTGTGGGAAATCATCTAGCTCATTGCAACATGAAAACGTTCTAGCATGAAGCCTCCCCCTGTGACGACATATTCAAAGGAGCCAGATCATATGAGGAGATATTAGAGAGAGTCCAGGTGTTACCCCCTGACCTGTAGACCAACTTTCTTTCTTTCCAGAAGCACAGATGAAGTGGGTTGCCAAACATACTACAAGGGGAATCAATAACCTCTCCTTCGGAACAAGAAGAGATACCTCTGGGTTTCAAATCAAAATCTCAAGATAAAGGGACTACAAAGGAGCACCCAAAGAATCCTGAAAAGTCTCCACAAAGATCAAAAACTTCACAGACTGAGCATCCAGGGTCTGAAACAAATTACAAATCAAAGACTCCTTTAAAATCAGATCAAACGATTCCTTCTTCATCATCAATTATTCTTGTTGATAGTCCCAAAATAGCAGAAGGAACACAACTCACCGAGTTGGCAAGCCCTGTTGCATCATTGAATCCTTTACAATCAACTTTTGGGACTCCCCATATGGAAATTAAATATGTAAGTGACCTTGCTCCAATCTCTATAGAAGAGACACCTTCCTCTGACTACTTTTTTAGTAAGAAGAGGAAAGTTGTAGTGAAAAAGGAAATTCATTTGAAATAAGGCACAATGGTAAAGAAACATAGAGTGCTTGTAGATGGAAAGAACCTATAAGAGGAATATTTTTCCACAGAGGTAGCAGGCTCTATGGGAGATTTGGAAACGGCTAACTTATTTTCAGTTGACAATATGAAAACAAGGCTAAAGCAGAAGAATCAGATGATAGCCTAGTTGCAGATTCAAATAAGGAACTTAGAGAGTAGTATTAGAGAGGAGATAAACAAAGGACTCGAACAAGCTAGAGTTGTTGATAAACAGGAGATTCAACTACTCAAGTCTAGTTTAGATGAGATGTATAAGAAGATGCAAGCCAGTCAAGTACAGGTCATCTAACAGGAAGAGTTAGTGAGGCAGTGGAAGGATAGGTTGAATTCAATTCAAAATTAGGTGATAGATTTAAAAAAAAATCAAGCCTAGGCACTGGAGGTGCATATGAAGATAGAAGCAGAGCAACACAGATTGATTTCTAAAGTAGAGGTTATTCAGAACTATTTCCAAGAAGTAAGTCAATCTTTCGATAACATTGTTTTCAAAGAAAAAGAGGCTAAAGCAGCCCGGGCTACTTTTCAAAAGGCAGATGTACTTTCGGCGAAAGAAGAGGTATCAAAAACTCCAAGGTTGTCTGTCGCAGAGTAGATCCGGGGCGATATCATGCTTAAAGTATGGGAGGCCAACATAGACAAAATCAAGAAAATGGCCAAGGAATTCAAGGATGATTGCGAAGAGATGTTCGATTTGCTAGACAAAGAATCATTAGGCATCGAAAAAGACAATTGTCCTGGGCTACTAGGACAAATAAATATTGTAATACATCAACTGAAACTCAAAGAGAACTTGAATGAAATTCAGATTGAAATTTTGCAATTAAAAGAGATTGATGTTACCCAAATAGACAGATGGTTGGTGAATCGAAATTTATATTTGCAATCAGTTAAGTTTTTTGACAAAGGTTTTGAAGACCGAGTTCCAAAAATTCAGAGGAAACTTTATCTGTTCGAGGCAAAGGATTTACCAGAGCCTCCTAGATTTTTAGTGCATTTTCTAGAAAAATGTATTGAATGTCTCGAATCGAAAGAAGGAGATATTTCAAAGAAGCAATGAAGTATCATATTGTAGGATCATATTATCAAGATGATAGAGAAATAAAAGATAACCATGAAAATGGTTCAATTTTGCATTTTTGTAACCGTTAGCCCCTAGGAGTTAGGAAATCACCAACCGTCAAGAATTGGTGACTTTGTATAAATATAATTTCATAAGACTGAGAAAAAGATTTTTTGTGGCCGATTGTACTAGATAAGTTTTCTTCATTTACAGTGATTAATGAGAATACAAAATGGAGATTCCAGATTATGTCAACCCTGAGTTATGTGTTCCTCTTTACTTTCATTTTTAGCATCTTTCCCTTATATATCTTTGATGAATGTTTAACTACAATTTAGTACAACATCTATTGTGGTTAAGAGTTATTTGGTTACCTAATTGTTTACAGTTTTTCCTCTGTGCTTGCTATTAGTAGGCTCAAGACCTGTAGATTATTCATATTACTATATTTTTATGCTTCATCAAATATCTCTTGTCTTTCTTCTTCTCTTGTTGCAAAGTGAGATTCCTCCATGTTTGATGCCTCACATTGTTTAAACATCTTTATATTTTTCTCCCATCACTTTCATGCTTTTTGAATTTGACTCAGGAACGAGAAACGACCTCTGAAACTGTTATATTATTAATTTAAGTTTAGGAACTTTTCTCTTATAATCTGAAACAGAAATAGAAAACCTTGGAAATAAAGTAATAGATTTTTAAACCTTTATCCCTCATGATTATACCTGTTACAAGACAGCCCAATATAGAACCCGACCTTTTAGATTAGACTAGCATTGCTTAAAACTTATTTAACACTATTTTACAGACAAAAAACACCCGAGTTGAATTAGAACGTTCATGGGCAGAAATTGAATGGGATATAAGAATCCAGGAACACTAGGAAGATAGACAGAGACAATTAAGAAACCAACCATAGATTTTCCCTTTAGTAACTAACACATTTTATACCTTAAATCTCTCTACTTTTTCAGATGCCTAGACTTTATAATTTAAAGCCTTAACTATAAAATATGGAACAACAGGGGAGAAGACACGGTCACTTCTCAATGAAAACAACAATCAACTGTAAATAAAACCAATAAAACCTCACTGCAATCCACACAAGACACTGCCACTTTCATCCATTTTAACACATAAATTCTCTTGACTATAATTAATCTCAGAACATGGAGTGAAAAAATGAAATGGGAAGGTGATGGGATTTGTAATTAGTGGAAAATGAAATCATGGAATGGAAGAATGGCGATTATTGTTCATGAGATTAATTAAGTGATCCATAAATATACTACAAAGAGGATGCATCAACCATCCATAATTTATGTGCCATTTAACTAATTTATTGTTCATAATCAAATATCCAACACAGTGCTACTGTGAGACAATTTGTAAGATTTTATGTTCCATTCATCCACATACTTTTCATTTTATAACAATTTTCGAACAATACTCATTTCCAATCTATAAACTATCAAAATCAACCACTGCCCATGCATTTCTTCAATCCAAAGTAATACCCAAAAGTCATGTTTCCAAATTAACAATGAAGTCACTGTTACTGCAATCGGGCCTATTTAAATGAAATGATCTTCATTAACATATATAGGCAGTAACCAAAATAATCAATACCAAATTGTCACACCTAGAATGACAATTAAACATACAACCCACAGTCACCATTAGACGCAAGCTATGCACAGGGTAATTTGCCCAGGCAATGTAGTTTTGTCACTGTCAAAAAAAAAAAACAATTCAATGTGACTTAAATATGGACCACCCAGTCCCGGATGGGGTGACACATAGGGATAGGGAGCCACGCGGGAGCCAGCTGGGACGCCCCATTAATACTTCAACCAGCCAGCATCCCCTCACAATTTAATCCTGCCATGGAACCGCGCGATGGCATTAACCCGACGAGGCCTCTCGCTCGCGGGATATGTACCAGACAGGCTAGCGTCATTCAATCAGCCATTATAGCCATGGAGGCTCGGTTCGCGTTCATTTTCATTGCTTGGATTGTTGGAGGAGAGAACCAGCCACTTTGGGCAGCTCTCGCTCCAGCAGAACTGCAAAATCGTCATCGCTTCTCTGAGAATTTGCAAGCGCAGGTGACGCATCTAGGAATTCTTTTCATGGTAGGAAGCAGAGCGATCTCTCGAGGGAACAATTGGGCACCCCACCAGACCTCCACTATGCCAAGATTGCGAGGGAAACCATGGAGGGGAGCGGCATGGTACTCTACGGAATCTAGGAGGAAGCGAAAACAAAAATTCGAAGCAGCTCTCGCCATAGCCACCAGACGGAGGGAAGTGAGGCCACGACCGCCACCCATGGCATACGTGGTCAAAGATAATCCCGAAGGAGGCGTACCAGAAAGCATACCGGATCACTTGCTGGTCACCGTGCCCGAGAACTGGAACCCGCCCTCGGACTTTGGTCAGGGTAGACGGCCCTCGCCTGCTGGCGAAATGACAACCCCCAAAGCCGACTGCACTGAAGTTCCATACTCCACCTGCTATATATAAGAGGAGTTACCCTCTGACTCATTCAAGGAGGCAACGAGGGACAAGCCACCAGGGTGCGACAAGGATTCAGGTGAAAGTAACAGCTAGGAGCAGCCGATCTCAACCAATTGGGAATGCCTCAGCCTCATCTTTGAGATCAGAATCTTGCTGGACAACCAGACCTTCTGGTTGACGAGGATTGAACAACGACTGGATATGTACTTCACGGCCCACTCCAGGACCCATCCAAGGCGCCAATGTCCAACTTGTGCGCGTGCATACGCATTTCCAGCCGGATGGAAGCAGACAGAGGACCAACACAAGTGCGCAGGCTAGCAGGTCAATGGAAGTTCAGAATCGGTTTTTGTTTTACTACCTTGTTATCAGTTAGGCTTTGAGCCATCTAGTTTACAGTTTTCTTAGCTATAACTTAGGATACTTAGATGTATCTCCAAGACTGCAAGTCCTGGTTTCCTTCAGGTAGGACGCTGCATGAAAAACTTAGTTATTTTTGTGACCAGGATGACATCTGGCAGGGGATGTCCAGCTGTCCTGGTTTCCTACTTAGGTGGGACAACTGGCATCCCAAACATCTTTTTTGTATTTTGATTAAAGCAATATAACAGGTCCCACCCCTTTTATTTACAAAAAAAAAAAATATGGACCACCCATCCAACACTATTGTTACCAACAACATGCCCACTTAAACCAGTGGTCGATTGCAATAAATAAACATGCTTAACACTATGTGGGTATCCCTGAGTGTGAAAACCAAGCTATCCATACCACACATAATGCGCAACTAAAAACATCCCACGATGCAACATTTCCACTTAGCACAACAATCACACAGTCACGGTAATAACTCAACATATCAATTAAGCAATCGATCTAATATAATATTGCTTCGATTTCATCACACCGTGATCGACTATGTTGTGCACACTCAGGTCTATACAACCAACAAGAACAAGTATGCAGTGGATATACTTCCTATAGTTATCCAGTTCAATAATCATTTGTCCCCAAGAAAATCATAGTTACCATGCCCAATATTTCATTTTTCAAAACACAATACACACAACGCAACATGCGTGAGAAACACCAAGAATTTGTAACCTATGCCAGCTATCATCCGAAAATTATTAGTGAAAATACTAGTGACTCTATATCAACCAAACAATTCTCCATTGTTGTATAAAATCAATCAACCAAGCAAGTTGTGGTAGCTATGCATACCCAAGAAACCAATTGAATCGGGGTAGAGGCCCTTTCCATTAACAATACTGAGCTATTAACATAAGGAGGGTGACTGTATCTTTTGAAAGTGAAATTGGCAATGAAGGGTTTATCCTTGTCATCACAGATGTAGTAAATAAATTCTAAAACAATAGGATTGCCATACAACCAACTGGGCGAATTCATATTCACAAGTAATCGACCATACATTTGATCCACAATAACTCATAGCAGCCTGACATGCACGACAATATCCCTTACAAAATTCAAGACTGGAGGGTTAAGGGTCTACTTTGTAGCCAACACTAGGGAATGAGGCCAACTCCTCATAATGGTGGAACTTTCAAGGACAAGGGTGTGAAAACAGAGAGAGACATGATCGATTTGGGAACACGTATCAATCCATGGCAGGGGGGGGGGGGGGGGGGGAAGGGTGAGGCTCTCATTCGGCCAGGAAATTTATTTAATGCACATAGGGTATAACCCTCATGTTCTTCGTCCAAACTACCAAAATACTGAGGTGAAGATAGGGTCGATTTAAGAACAGAACACTCACTTTGTGACCCTTAGCGGTGGAAACAACCAATACCGAAGTGAAACACAACATAGAGATGCAAAAAACCTTCGACCATTAAACCCAAGAAATCCATAGAATGGATTTAGTGACAGTGCGTGAAGATAGTTATCCACCCAAGATTTTAAACAAAAACACTCCAAATAAACCAGTAGTGGTAACAGAGAGCTACCACCAGGAAGATCAATAACCTCTATGGACTCAAAAATATTACAGGAAGAACAATCCACTCTTCATTCAAGAACCTAAATTTCACACAGTTGCAATGCTTAGGAAAAACACAAACCCATACACCTACACTAGTAATCATTTCATAACCAAAGCGAACTCAAGAATGGCCAAAAAAAAGGACATACCTATTAATATAATTCCTTAAAACGAGAGTTGGCCAAGCGGTTCCTCCCTGCTAAAATTTCGGAGCATAAACATAGTAGCAAGATCGAACAATAGTCTGACTAGGGTGGTGGCCAACGGGAAGAGTAAAGGTGACATGCAATAAATGCACGTCACCTCCACCCACTTCTCATTAACTCAATAGTACATGCTAATAAATTCTCCATTAACACGATTAATCAAACATGTATCGAAAATATCACCATATTAAAAACCAACATCGCGACTTATGTCATAACATAATTCAAATCCCATATATTTAAACCATACCATTTACTTTCCAAATGCGCCATCAACATTTCATACCATGTGTGTACTAACCATATAACCCAATCAAAATTTCATATCCATTTTCTTGCTAACTAGGGGTTAAATATAATCATCAAGTATTTTCATGCATGTAGTATAGTTTCTCATTTCCTTCAAATTATTCGCATGTGGTATTGCAGAACTAGGTCCTTTTTCCTTGCATTTGTTTTAGTATTTTTATTTTCTCAAAACTGCCTTTCATATAATTTCACCAACATGTTTGTTGTGCAGGTGTGAGAAGAACGGATAGCAATGATATTAGTGAATAGAACAAGTTGTAGTAACATAAGGAGTCAATGATACATAAGCTCAAATCATAACCAATAATCAACAAGATCTTCATCAACCATGTAAGTTGTGTCACACATCATCATAACATCAAAAAAATGAATAGATTTGATCTTCAATAGTTCAAGGGAGTCCCACCTACTAGTATTATTTAGTTTTATAATAATAGGCTTTAGCAATACTTGGCAGGCGAAACTACATTGATGTTTTTTAATCGTCAACACACCCAAGAATTTGGCATATGGTTATAACATATGTTATATATATATAACTAATGTTATAACTAACACATGTTATATATACCCGTCAACGCTTCTACTAAGAACCTTCTGTAATGGGTGTGGTTACATGGCATGCAATGGATCAAGGGCTAAGGGTCTGGGCTTAGGTCCTCGACCCTTTAGCCACCTAAATGAAACTTTGCTTAACTTTATATATATAATATGTCATATAGATATCAAGGAACAATGTGTGCTATGTTGGTATGGAGGGCTATGTGAAGACCTTTGGTGGCTATGGAGGTCATGGGGTCTGTTAGCATTGAAAGTCACCCTCAGATTGAGGGAGGATAAGCCTAGTACCCATGAGAGTTTTTGGTGGATGTTGGTTTTATATGAGTGGAGGTCAATGGAAAAAACTCAATATATGAATGATGTTGAACACAGAACTGGACAAGAAATTCAAAGGGAAGTGAGGGCCACAACTAACTTCAGTCAGTGAATTGAGTTTAAGTGTCAACAGAGGGAAGACTTAGTAATAAAGGTGGATAAGATTGCTATGGGCATCAGGCCTTCAAGCGGCTTGGAGAAGAAAATATTAGACTCAATATCACTCTTAAGCTCAAGCTTCAGACACTGAAATATGACCAAATAACATAGTCACAACAACACAATGATCAAACCTACATCACCATCAAGCTACAACAACTTGACTAGATCCTCCATGCCTGAGCCATTCAGTGTAAGAGGGGAAAAGATCACAAGGAAGCTGACTAAAACTAGTCATGATACCCCTGCAATCAAACCTACATTACAACAACGTAACAACCCTCGACTAGATCCTCCATGCCCCAGTGTTTTAGCTCAGTTTTTACAAAGAGATGAAAAGAGGTTGACTCCTATTAATCTGAAAGCCTCAAATCCAATACATAACTAGAGAACAGTTTTGGCATCAAAACATTACAAAATAAAGAGCTCTTCTCAACCAGTTGACGACCTTCACAAAATATTAAAACTATCTATTTATACTCAAAACTGACCACAACCACCAGGGGCGCGCTTTGGCCACTGCATTCAAGGCTTGGCATCTGCATATTCTCCTTTCAGTCTACACATGCATTCTTCTGTCAGACTCGATCTTAGATCAGTATGTGATTTGCAGAAAAACCTTCCCACAGGGGTACCATGGGCTGACGGTTCAGTCCCCATGGCCAGGCCTTCCATGCCTTTCGTTTATGCATTGAGTTGAGGTTTCAACCATCATCTCTACTTTCATTAATTTCCTTTTCTCGGGAAATAAATGAGATTAAATCCTCAGGGGGCGGACACATGGTGCTCTCGAATAGGAAACCATATAAAAATGCGATTGCGGGGCCACTCAAAAGTGGTTTGGGATTAGACTACTTTTGGTCCCACAATCCATCTCCTTTCTCCACGTAGCACATTCGCCATACCATGATTTCCATTAAGGGACCACTTAAGAAAATTATCGACCAAGCACGTTGTTTCCCTGCAATAGACTATGGCCATTGATCTGGTCATGATCTAAGATCTGGGCGCACCGGCTAGATTTAGAGCTACTACCAAATATATCCACCCACCAACTTCAGGATCTGCCAAAGCATGCTTTGGGATGGGGCACTACCTTTGGCGTTGAACAATAACACCTCCTAGAGGATGATCTAACGTGGAGGCCTGACACCACCATGATGATGTGTCATAGATAGAGAGGTGATAGGTGTCACTCGAAAATAGGCTAGAGGAATGTCTAAGAATTCTTAAAAAGAGTGCCACGTGTCAACGCTAGGTGGATTCCACACGTCTTGGCGCTATAAGGCTCGGGCGCTAGCTCCTTTTCCTTTGGATCATTTTTAAATGTGACCTCAGGACATGACTTGGCGCTTATCCCATATGAATCTTTTGGATTTCGTGCTTCAGGAGTCTTCTCATCATTTGTTTCCAAACTTCCCAATACCCAAGTCAGCGAAATCACCCTTCTCAAACCGATAGTCATATCTGTTTTGCGATCGGCGACTGCGATTGCTCCTTCGGGACTCCGAATCGGCCATCTCCATGCAATGGGCACCAATCTTTCCTTCTGGACCCGCCTTCCATATGACCTCAGGTCGTGACCCTGGGCCCAATCTCCGAGTGCTTCACGAATTCACGCTGCGGGAAACTTGTGTGTTGCTCCCTACAAACCTGTGACTCGCGAAACTGCGAATCTGTTGATCTATCGCCATGTGCCCTTCTGGATTGGATGGTCTATATTTACTTCGCACTTCACGCTTTGAGACCCTAGGAATCCGGTACTTTAGCAGCTTCGGCACTTAAATTGCACATCCCTCACTTCATCTTTCCTGAAATGACTTTCTCTGTAGCTCGGATCTGGCGCCATGCATCCTACTGGATCGAATGGTCTATGTTAATTTTGGGTTTTGGGAATTTGTACCTTTTATGAACAACTTTAACAACATTTCGAACTCCCAATTCTCGCGATAATCTTCCACCGTTGAACTCTCCAAATAAAATCCACAACCTAGATTTAATCTTTTCCTGACCTTTGATCTCGGGCCTTTGCTCCAATGCTAATATTTGAGAAACTTTCATATTTTGAACACCCGCGAACTGTCGATCTAAAATCCACATGGAATCCCAGCCATTGGGAGATGAACTCACCTGTTTTCCTGATTCGAGTCTGGAATGGGTCGCTTTGATTGTTTCACCTTGAGCCTGCGGTTGTGGCCTGTATAAACAAAGACTTGGATGACTAGTTGGGGGGCTCAAAAAGACAAAGGACGAGTGACTGAGACAAAGAGGAAAGTGATCAACCTTAGAGAAAACAAAAAATCTTAGGGTTGAGACTTCTTAGGTAAGACAATAAGGAAAAACAGGTCAATCAAATGAATGAGGGAAAACAGAGAAAAACTTACAAGATGAAAGGGAAAAAACCTAAGATTTGGTCTGTGAAAGGGAGAGAGACAGGGTAAAATTACATACTTAGGTAGAAACCACAAACCCATAAGACTCTAACAAGTTCATGTGATAACATTTGGCTCCATAGGGGATGGCATGCTCCCTGTGAGCTGCCAAGAATGCACAGTTGCAGTGCCTTAGCATTGGGTTATGGGGCCTCTTATTGAAAATGAAAAACTAAAAATCAAAACAAAACAGGAGTGGTATTTACAGTGCTGAAACGATGGTCACGGCTTAAAAAAAATATTTCTTCAAAAAATGCCCATTGATAGGGCCACCTAAAACCTCAAAATCCTCCAAATTCTACAACTTATAAGTGTTATTCGAAAATATCTCAGAAATTTGGAAAGGACCAATCCACAAGGCTTCAAATTTTCCATGTTTTCCTTTGTCTTGTTTGGGGGCATCCCACTTGAGCACCAGATCCCTCAACTGGAAATATTCCTTGCTTGCACTTTTTTCAAAAGCTCGTTTTATTTTTTGTTGATGGTCTTGTGTTTTATCAAGCAGATGCTCCCTGGTCTGTTGCACCTCTACCAGTTGCAGTATCCTCCTGACAATGTCATCAGGTTCTCCTTGGTAGTCCTAGAGGAACTTCGCCACAGGCAAAGAAAGTTGAGCAAGGGAGATTTCCTCAATGTCATACACCAGCTGGAAAGGAGAAATGCCTAGTGATCTTTTTGTGGTAACTCTGTCAGCCCATAATGCAAACTTCAGCATTGAATCCCAGGATTTCTTATTGTCTTCTAACAGCTTCTTGATGATCTTTATGAGGATCTTGTTAGAAGACTTTGTTAAGCCATTTCCATGAGGGTAGTAGGGAGCAAAATGGACTAGTGAAATCCCATACTACTCACAGAAATTAAATAATGGCTCAACCCTGAAAGAGGCAACATTGTCTATAACGATCATTCTTGGACAACCAAATTTGCATATGATGTCTTCAAGGAAATTTATTATTACCTTGTGAGAGGCACTCCTTGTGGGGATGGATTCTGTCCATTTGGTAAAATAATCAGTGGTAGTCAAAATCCACCTGTGTTGGCCACTTGAGGCTGGGTGTATTTCTCCAATGAAGTCAAGACCCCACTACTGAAAAGGTCCAGAAACTGTTACAGGCTTTAATGGAAAAGATCTGAGTTGTTTCTTTCCAGCAAAATTTTGACACTTGGTGTAGGCTCTCATCTTTGCGCAAACATTAGTGAAAAGGTTGGGCCAAAAGTACCCAGCTATGAGGATCTTATAAGCTGTGGTCCTCCAAAAATGATGTCCCCCACATGAGCTATCATGAAAATCAATCATAGCCTTTTGGGCTTCTTGTGGGTCTAGACACCTTAATAGAACTCCAAGAGGATCCTTCCAGTACAAAATTTTATCAATGATACAATACTTGATTCCTTTGAGTTTTAGAGCTCTCGCCTTGTTTTTGTCCAAACCATTAGGAGGCCTCAACTTGTGCAGGAAGTATAGGATGTCTTTATACCAAGTGCATTCTGCTAAGTTGGGGCTGATATGAGAGTCTTCACCAACAATATCAACTTGTTAACTTCCTGAGTCTACATTCATGATATTAACCCCCAATTCCTTGCAATTTGATTCAGCCAGTAACCTGGCTAAACCTTGGCCTTTCACCAATTTGGTGGGTTTGATTTCCAAGTCAAACTCTAAAATTTTGGCAATCCACTTGCTCCTTTTCCCATCTATATGAGGATGGATTAGTATCTCCTTTACTGAGGCTGAGGGGACATATGCAATGATCTTTGAGTGTAGAAGATAGATTATGAAATCCATGAGGGATTTCACCAAATCATAATCCTGCTTCTCCATGATATCATATCTTGCTTCTGCATCCCTCAGTGCTCTGCTGAAAAAGGAAATAGGCTTCTCTAACCCCTCTACATTTCTTTGTAACAAAACAGCAGCTAGTGTATCAAATTAAGTGAAGGAAAAAATTAGAAATTACTTGGAATAGTCTGGGATGATGATCATAGGTGCTTCAGTCAACGCCTTCTTGATTTGGTTGAAATAATCTCTGGACTCAGCAGTCCATTTCACTTCATTCCCCTTCATGAGAATTGTTGTAATGTATTTAACCATTCAACAAAATTAGAAATGAACCTCCTTAGAAAGTTGATTTTAACCAAGAAAGACTGAACCTCTTTCCTAGATCTGGGAAACGACATGGACTGGATGGCTTCCACTCTGCTCGGATCAATCTTCACCCCTTCAACTGACACAATATGCCCCAACAACTTTCCCTCTTGCATGGCAAATAAAGACTTCTTGGGATTAAAGGAGAGACCAAACCTTCTGCACTTCAGGAAAACCTTCCTCAAATGATAATAATGCTCTTTATCAAATCTAGAGAATATTGTGATGTTATCTAGATATATGACTACAAATCTATCATTTTCCCCAATGAAGGCAATGTCCATAGCTCGTTGTAAGGTTTCTCCCACATTCCTCAATCTGAAGGGCATTTTATCATACATGAATGTGCCCCAAGGAGTTGTGAAGTTTGTCTTCTCTCTATCTTCAGGAAAGATAGAGATCTTATTGTAACCAAAGAAACCATCGACCATAGACATCCTGGCCGACCCAGTCACTCTCTGCAAAATATGCTCCATTTTCGACAAGGGGTAGTTATCCTTTTTGGAGCTCCTGTTCAAATTTATGAAATCAACACACAACCTAATTTCCCCATTATTCTTCCTGACATGCACCAAATTAGCCACCCACTTTGAAAATCTCAAAGGGATGATGATCTGTGCATCCCGCAACTTCTTGACTTCTTTTTCCACAATCGGCAACAGCATGGGATTTATTTGTCTTAGCTTCTGCTTGAAAGGTTTGGAAACTTCTTTCAAAGGGATTTTGTGTTCAATGATGTTGGTGTCATATGTTCTCAAATCCTTGTATGACCAAGAAAATACATTAGCGAACTCCTTCAAGAGTCTGGCATACTCAGCTCTTTGTTCCTTTGATAAGCTACTAGACAATTTGACCCATTTAGGATCCTCCTCTGTTCCTAGATTGCATTAAGCCACATCATCATCTTCAATTGATCCTTCAATCTTTGAAGCAACATCATTTCTATCAAACAATATCTCCAAAAGGAAAAGTGTTACAGGTATGAAATAACTGAGAGGGGGGGGTGAATCAGTTATTGTAAATTATTAACAATTTCTCTCAATTTTATCTTCGAATCATTAATCTTAATGGCAGCAAGTCTTTACTGTGAAAACCAGTGTTATAAACATGAA
>ML793374.1:338413-372606 GCA_009831015.1 Picea engelmannii | reverse complement strand
CAGCGTCTGTGTTTGCATTTGTGTTGCAGCATGTTTCAGCATCTGTTCTTCATAAACAATCGATTGCCATCAATGACAACCTTGATCATCTGCGCCTTGATCATCTGCGTCATCTCTGTTGTAGCCATATTTCCAACAAAAAGCCCCTTTGGAATGTGGTTGCTAAGCAAATGAACAATATGATGGTTAGCAATCTTATTCATAAAGATATCAACCTCAGGGCTTTCTTCATAATCCTGATCCTGGTCAATATGCATATCAGAAAATTCATCCACAATCTCAAGGAATTTTTTTTATCTCGATATCATCCTCAAATACCTTAAAATGTTTGACGTTGTCAAGAATAGAGGGTTTGTATTTTATCTCCACCTCATATTTGAGTTTGGGGGGAAAAGGGACTTTAAAATTACTTGTTGAGACCGCCAAGGAATCTACCATGGAGTTATCCTCCCTTTGAACAAATGAAATATTAAAATACAAGAAGAAACTGTCAATCATATCCCATACCTCATTTCTATATGCCATTAACCTCGGGTGCTTAGTCTAATACAAATTTATGACTTGATGAACAATCAACTCAGCGTCTCCAAACTCTGCTAGATCCTCAATTTTCATGTCTTTGGAAACTCTCAAACCCAAGACAAGAGCCTCATATTCTGCCACGTTGTTTGTTGTTTCAAATTCCAACTTGCAAGATAGATATATGGTCTCTTGGGTGGGGGAAGTAAAAACTACTCCAGCACCAAGACTTTCCTTAGAAGAGGCTCCATCAAAAAACATTTTCCACACAGAGGTCTTGGGGGGAGGCTCTTTGCAAAAGGTAATGCGTTGCTTTCTAATTTCAATAGGAGGTTGAGGAACATCAGAGAGCTGCAAAATATTGGTTCCTAAATCAGTATCGACTGATAAAATGGGGTGGTTGGTGGGATTGGATTCATCACTGGTAATGTAGGCCAGTTGTGCTTCTCTGTAAATCATCCTATGTTCCCCTCTGAACACATGAATGGTGGCATATGATAAATCCATCTGCAAATTTCCCCCTAGTCTTTTGATCCATGATCTAGAAAAAATAATCCCAATCTTAGGAGGAGCATCAACTACCACTATATCCATGACTACACACTTCATTGGCAATTGGAACAAGGAGACAGACATGACTTTAATAACCCCGAGGCATTTCACTTTCCTGGAATCGAATGAATACAGGTCATGGTAGGTTTTTGTAACTTGCAAATCCAACTCATCCATGACAATGTTAGGAACAATATTGTGAGATGATCCTGAATCCATCAAGCAATTGTGCAACACCTTATCATGGATGT
This sequence comes from Picea engelmannii, assembly GCA_009831015.1. Taxonomy (NCBI): domain Eukaryota; kingdom Viridiplantae; phylum Streptophyta; class Pinopsida; order Pinales; family Pinaceae; genus Picea; species Picea engelmannii. Next base: position 371,284 of record ML793374.1, on the reverse strand, counting down.
TCAATGATGTTTAAAAGGGAGGTGAGGAATCATCTCTATCCTCTACCAAAGGGCCTAGTATAACAATTGGCTTTTCATCTTGAATATTGACTGAGTCTGTGGGATGAGATGAAGTTTTGGGTTGCCACACTTTGGAGAGGCATCTTCTGAAGTCCTCAAACTCGATCAACCCCAAAATAGGTACGGGGATCCTAATCTTTTGAAATTCCTGCTCTAAGATATATGAGGAGGGAAGCTTTAGAATCTCCTTCACTTCTAGGATAAGTCTTTTAACCATGGATGAGAGGTCTTGCACCTTATTTTCTTTACTGATGTCTTCCACCTCTTTATCAGGGTTCTCAGTTCTGGCAGGCTAGTCAAAATATCAAGCTTCCCCTCTTTCTTTTTTGACCTCAAATTATATCTATTTGGATGATTGCTAGTATTTTCCCCTTTTCTCAAGTCATTTAATTGAGTACCCATGAGAGACTCCTCATATGAATCTTGGGTTAAATGAGGAAATGAGGAGGTGTCCCCAAGACAATGAATTTCAGGATCAATCTCTTCTTCCTCTCCTTCTTCGTCAGTAACAAGGTTATTTTGGAGAGGAGACTGAATTCTCTGATCATCTCTATCTCTGTTTCTTTGATCTCTTTGGATGATTTGTGGGGAATTGTTTGGTCTTTTGAATCTACCCCTATCATCAACATTTTGGGGATACCTATAGCTGTGCTTTGCTTCCAACTTCAACCTTTCCACCTCAACAAAAAGTGATTTTATCAGCCTGGCACTTTCATCTTCTAGGGAGTGGCCAGCAGAGGAATTAGAGGTTGAAGCTTCAGATTTACTTCTTCTTCTGTCTCTATCGGATTTTCTCCTAAATTTGTTTACTTCCAATAGATTAGATTCTACTTCAAGGGCTGCATCTTTCATATGAACCAGTGAGGTGGCCCTTATCTCTCTCAACATAAGTAAAAACTCGGGGTCAAAAGCACTAGCATAGGTAACCTTGGCTGAGGTTTCAGTAGGTTTTATTTCAAGGGGAATCTTAACATACATCCTATTGAATCTTTTTGAGAAATCTGAAACAAATTCCCCTTCTTTCCTCTTCAGCACCCCAAACTCTGTAATATAATAAAGAAAATCTTTTTTATCCCTCCAATGTCTTAAAAATGTATCATCTAGGGCTTGAATCCAATCAATAGATCTAGGGGCCAAGCCCCTAAACCATTTCCTAGCCTCACCATTAAGGCTATGAACAAAAACTCTCATCCATACATCCTAATTCGAGATGTCATGATTATCTGTAAAACTGTAAAAGGCTTCAAGGTGTTCCTCTACAGTTATGCTTTCCTCCCCCGTGAACTTTGGAAACACCTTAAGGTATCCTTCAGCCAGGAGATCATTCAAAGGCTGAGGTAAGACAAGAGAGGCATATCTAGCAGCCACTATGTCAGCCATTCTGTCTCTAGGTATGCCATTGGGATGTGAACTGGAAGAGAACAAGGAGGAGATGGATTTGGGAAAGGTATGACTGTATTTTTGTGTCTGGGATAAAAAGGAAACAACTAAGTGTTGGGGGGAAATGCTACAGGGCTCAAGGGGACAAAAGTTTCCCCTTCTGTAAATGCAACAACTCTAATAGGGGGAGGAGTATTAAAGCCTGGAGTGGGAAAATCTTCTGAGGTCCTGGGTCTAAACCATTTTACGATATCAGGGGAAACAGGGGTGTCGAATCTTTCTCCTTGTAAACCAAGGCTAGGAGGGGAGAAATCAGTAGGAAAACTCCCAAAATTTAAAATTCTTGAAACTCCAACAGATGGTATAATAGGAGAACTAGAAGAAGTTAATGGAGTTTTTAAAGAAGGATTATGTAAATTACTAGAATCACCTGGTATAACAATTGAGGTACCTTCTTGAGAGGTCTTTCCTTTTTTGATAATTTTCTCTGGGTCAGCTTCAAGTGTCGCTAAAGGCAGTTGTGGAGTGGACCTCGTGTGTCTTTCTTTAGGAGCCACAACTGAAACAGTGGAGTCACCAAGTGAAATTTGCAATATTCAATGGTACTGATTTTTGATGCACCTTTAGAATCATAACTTCTTTGTCGTTCTATCCTAGGGAAATGTCTTCAATTCATCCCCGACAATGGCACCATGAATGTTAGCACTAAAAGTCACCCTTAGATTGTGGGAGGATAAGCCTAGTACCTATAAAAAATTTTGGTGGATGTTGGTTTTATATGAGTGGAGGTCAATGGAAAAAACTCAATATATGAATGATGAACACATAACTGGACAAGAAATGCATAGGGAACAAGGATGATTTAAGGATGTAAATTTATTTTAAAATGTAGAAACCTTGGAGAATGTTACTAATCCTTCATATGCCAACTATAAATGATTGGCGATATTTTTGTAAAAATATTCAAATTTCTAAGGATTTAATATAGTTTTTATAAAATTTTGGCGATTTTTAAGGTAAAATCATTTTATCCTATAGAATTTGGGTGAATAATTTTTAAAATAGTGAATCTCGTTTTTGGAAAAACCATGGAAAATTATCCCATGAGCAAAATTTATCCCCTAAAATCATCCCTGATAGGGAAGTGAGGGCCACAACTAACTTCAATCAGTGAATTGAGTTTAAGTGTGAACAGAGGGAAGAATTAGTAAGAAAGGTGGACAAGACTGCTATGGGCATCAGGCCTTCAAGCGGCTTGGAGAAGAAAAACTCAGACTCAAGATCACTCTTAAGTTCAAGMTTCAGACACTGAAATGTGTCCAAATAACACAGTCACAACAACACAATGATCAAACCTACATCACCATGCAACTACAACAACTCGACTGGATCCTCCATGCCCGAGCCATTCAGTGTAAGAGGAGAAAAGATCACAAGGAAGCTAACTAAAAATGGTCACGATACCGCTGCAATCAAACCTACATAACAACAACATAACAACCCTCGAATGGATCCTCCATGCCCAAGTGTTTTAGCATAGTTTTTACAAAGAGACGAAAAGAGGTTGAATTCTATTAATTTGAAAGTCTCAAATTAAATACATAACCAAACAACAGTTCTGGCATCAAAACATTACAAAATAGGGAGCTCTGCTCAACCAGTTGATGAACTTCACAAAATATTAAAACTATCTATTTATACTCAAAACTGACCACAACCACCAAGGGCGCACTCTAGCCACTGCATTTAAGGCTTGGTGTCTGTATATTCTTTTGTCAGTTTGCACATGCATTCTTCTGTCAGACACGAGCTCAAATCAGTATGGATTTTGCAAAAAAATCTACCCACGGGGTTACCATGGGCTAACGGTTCAGTCCCCACAGCTAAGCCTTCCATGCCTTCCATTTATGGATTGATTTGAGGTTTGAACTACCGGCTCTACTTTCATTAACTGTCTTTTCTCGAGAAATCAATGAGATTAAATGCTCAGAGGGTGGCCACGTGGTGCTCTTGGATAGGACACCATATAAACATATGATTGAGGGGCCACTCAAAAGTGATTTGGGCTCAGACCACTTTTCGGCCCACAATCCATCTCCTTTCACCACGTAACACATTCGCCATACCATGGTTTCCATTGTGGGACCACTTAAGAAAATTATCGACCGATAACATTGCGTCCCTGTAATAGACTGTGGCCATTGATCTAATCACGATCTGATATTTGGGCACACCAGCTAGATTTAGTGCTACTGCCAAATATATCCGCCCACCAACTTCAGGATCTTCCAAAGTGTGCTTTGGGATGGGGTGCTACGGTTGGCATTGAACAATAACACCTCCCGGAGGATCATCTGACGTGGAGGCCTGGCGCCACCATCCTGATGTGTTGTGGACAAAGAGGTGAGAGGTGTCACTCAAAAATAGGCTAGAGGCATGTCTGAGAATGCTTGAAAAGAGTGCCAAGTGTCAGCGCTAGGCAGATGCAACGCGTCTTGGTGCTCTAGGGCTCGGGTGCTAGATCCTTTTCCTTTGGCTCCTTTTTAAACATGACCTCGGGCCATGACCTAGTGCTTATCCCATATGAATCTTATGGATTTCATGATTCGTGAGTCTTCTCATCATTTGTCTCCAGACTTACCGATACCTGAGTCGGTGAAATCACCTTTCTCAGATCGATAGTCAGATATGATTCGTGATTGACGGCTGTGATTTCTTCTTTGGGACTCCGAATCGGCCATCTCCATGAGATGGGCACCAAAATTTACTTCTAGACCCGCCTTCCATATGACCTCGAGTTGTGACCCTAGAGCCACTCTCCCAGTGCTTCATGAATTCGCGTTGTGGGAAACTTGTGCGTTGCTCCCAACAAACCTCTGATTCGTGAAACTATGAATCCATTGATCTATCGCCGCGTGCCCTTCTGGATCGAACGGTCCAGCTTTACTTTACACTTCACTCTTCGGGAACCCAGGACTTTAGCACTTCGAGACTCAGGAAAATTGCACATCCCTCACTTCATCTTTCCCTAAATGACTTTCTCTGCAGCTCAGATCTAGCGCCACACGTCTTGTTGGATCAAACAGTCTGTGCTAATTTTGGGTTTCGAGACTTCGGACCTTTGATGAACAACTTTAACAACATTTCGAACTCCAAATTCACACAATAATATTCCACCGTTGATCTCTCCCAATAAGATCCATGACCCAGATTTAATATTTGTCTGACCTTTGATCTCGGGCCTTTGCTCCGACGCTAATCTTTGAGCAACTTTCAAATTTTGAACACCCACGAACTGTCGATCTAAACTCCACATGGAATCTCAGCCGTTGGGAGTTTAATTCACCTTTTTGCTTGATTTGAGTCTGGAATGGGTTTCTCTGATTGTTGCACCTTGAGCCCGCGGCTGCGGCCTGTATAAACAAAGACTTGGATGACTGGTTGGGGCTCAGAAAGACAAAGGAAAAGTGACTGAGACAAAGAGAAAAGTGATCAACCTTAGAGAAAATAGAAAATCTTAGGGCCAAGAATTCTCAGGTAAGACAACAAGGAAAAACAAGTCATTCAAACGAACAAGGGAAAACAAAGAAAAACTTACAAGTCGAAGGGGAAAAAACCTAAGATTTGGTCTGCGAAAGGGAGAGAGACAGGGTAAAATTACAGACTTAGGTAGAAACCACAAACCCACAAGACTCTGACAAGTTCATGTGATAACAAGTTCAAACCCTATTGACTCCATATCTTTTACACAATAATAACCATTACTAGCTAATGGGGGGTTTCCACGTGGCAATCTCTCATTATCTCCTCAATGCCGCGTGTCATTACTTGATTGAACCACTTGCCAACCTGTAGTTGGATTGTACCTTGCCTAGTTAACTTCCAATTAGGTTCCATGTGTCACCCTTGTAGTGGTGACACATGTAGCCTCTTTATTTTCCCTTGTACTTTGACCTTTGACTTTTTTCCAAGTTTGACTGGAACATTGACCGCTTATAATCTTTCCATATGAACTCAGTTTGAGGTGAAATGTTCACCATTGGAAAGATATCACCGAGCTCTATGAAATTATTTCATTTTTCAGACCGATTTGAATGATTTGAATTTTGATCATTTCTAAACGATTCTGGATCTCTGTGGATGTTATGAATCTTTCTAGACCTCTGTGAGCATTCTTGAATCCTCCTGGATCATTCCTCCCCATTGAAAGAATTGGCGCAAGTACTGGACGTGTTAGCGCAAGTTTGATCAGACCAGGTTCCTTCTTAGGTTACCAACAAAAGGTATTGTGTAGTCTAGAGCATTGTAATTTTCATCTCCTCCAGAGAGAAGAAGTCTCACCCAAAGCACAGCTAAGACAAAAGGATAGGGAAGGGAAAGGCAAATACTTAGGAGTGTTCACAAAACCTTCAAGATTCATCCTAATATTGTGCAAGACAAACTAACTATAGAACAAATATGAACTAATATATGGAAGAACTGAAGCTACTTAGGTTGCGGAAAGCATTCAACCACAAAAACATCATGCGAAACTTATGAAGCATAAAGAAGTATTGTAACGATACAATGCAGAAGTAAAAACACACAATGACACAACATATTTTGAAATTTTGGATCCTTCTTCATATATTATCTTCAGATCTTTCTCAGTTACAATCTCAGAGATATAAAGTAGTGCTCTGTTACAGACTCTTGTATCTAGACCCATGTCACATAGCTCTATTTATCTGAAACTATGTATAGGTCACATTTACAGAACTCAACCCTTTACAATTATGACACCAACATTTACACTTGTGATACCAACCCTTTTACAATCATATTCATCCCTATATATAAGATAAGTAGGGTCTTTTGTCTTTGAGCTCGCATGCTTTCTTGTTCTGGTGCAACTACTTTTGCCTTTCTGGCATTGTGTTTTCATTTTCACAACTGATTTCTATTACTTCTCCTCAATCTGTTGTCTAGCTTATTTTGTATCTTGTGCAACTCATACTAGACCAAAACTTGGATTGTATTCCTTTTTGCGTAGCTTCTCATTAAAAAACGAAGGGCCCAACATGCTTCGACCAGAAACCTTGACTCGCCCTCAAGTCAAGTACTCATCTCTTTCACATATTCCAGGAGCAATTGTTGCTTCCCCTTGTCCTCCTTTTCCTCTTGCCTTTTCTCTTCTTCTTGTTCTTTCTCTTTTTTTGCCTCTTCAAATGAAGGGCCCAACTCTGGGACCAAATCCAAGGCCTGCTTCTTGACTTATTGAAAGCTTCCCACTTTATCCTTCCATTTCCTAGCAAGGAGTGAGGCCTCGATGGTCAACTGTTGGGTTGCATATGTGATACACTCCTTGGGCTTGGATGTGACCAAAGAGTTCCATTCAGAATCTATTGTTTCATCGACTTGATGCATTTGCATATATACTATCTGAATGATAAGATAGAAGTCACGCAGCTCCATCTTAGCTATGGATTGTGCCTCACATAGAGTGTTCAACTCATTGTCCACTTGTTGGATCTGGTCAAACTTCTATTTTTTCTCCAACGGATCGATCGTGGGTGCAACTTCTTCATTCAACACCTGGATTCTAGTGCGCACATCCTCCAAGGTCTGGTTGCACCTAGCGATGATGCCCATCCAATCGTTGACTTCTTTAAAAATATTTTTGCACTCTGTTGTGTGCTTGTGTAGTGTTTCTCAGGCATTGTTTCCTTCTAGCACTATCTTCTCCATCTACTCCTACAACTTCTGAGGCTACTTCTCTGCTTCCTTTTGAGACTGTCACAACTGGACTTCCAAATGCTCGGCACAAATGGCCAATAGTGACCATTCTCCTTGGAGCAGTTCAATCTAATGCTCTAGCTCTCTTGCATCACTGTCTTCGAGTAGTTGGGGTGCGACCTTCTAAATTTATGGCCAGGATTCAACAAGCCTTTCCTAGACTCTTTCCATTATGTTCTCTACCTAGATATTTGCGTGTTCTTGTTTTATATACGCTTTCACAAGGAGGGCTTCCTCCCTAGCGATCTCTACAGACCTCTCGGCTTGTTGGAGCCTCTGCTTCTGTTGATCAGTTGATCCCCTGATCATTCCAACTAAGTGTGTTGTTGGCCACTTTGTAATGTTAGCCGATGAAGGGGTTGCATCCCTGGGTTCTTGGACCTGCAGTGGAAGTACACTAGCCATTGAATGTTCTAATGGAGTCTCTACCTCCTCCTCCCCTGTGGATGGTCCTAGCACAAGCCTTAACATGAATGCGGTAGGAGTGTCAAAAACTCTGTTCTAGCCAGGCAGAGTTGCAATAGCTCTGCACACTGCTGAGGGTTTTGGAGAACTAGCTCCATCTTTTCCTTCATAGTTGTTGTTCTCTATCCAGAGGTTGACTCTGGTTCCTTCTGAGCCTCTGGTAACTCCTTCTCTTTGTGTGGCTCTGCTTCTGGAGTTTCACTTCCCATGGAACCCTCAACCTTGTCCCTTGAGGAAATGTGTTGGGGACTTTGAACTTGTGGATCCTCTACCATTTGAGTATCCTTCTGCTGCAAAAAAGGTACAATTTGTTGGTCCTAAGTTTCAGGGTTCAAGCCAGTCAGCTGCAGTCATTTCTTAGATACTTTTGGATTTGGACTAGGAAGTTATGGTCTCTACTCAGGTAACACTAGTTTTTTTTCTGGGAGTTCTGGCTCGGGTAGTTCTAGGGGATCGAGATGCATGGTCTCTGGAGTGGTGGTTTGGGGTGGACTGGTGGTTTATGGGGGTGGCGAATGGGGTTGTAGTGGTGATGGAGGGTGCTTAGTGATGATGGTAGATGGAAGGGTGTCAGAATTAGGGTCATCCTGAATATGGATGATGGGGGATGCGCAGACCAATGAGTGAGTGTGAGGTACAGTGGATGAAATGGGTTGGGGGTTAATAAATTTTCTCAGCGAGACCCCTATTCTAAACTTCTTAGCCACTTGTTATGTAATGAACGAAGTGCTCAAGATCTCATTGACATCCTTACTTGTCAACAGGGCTTTCTCTGGAAGCTGTGGGAAGATCGACAGTGTTCTTTTCTTCTGCTCTAGTGGTTGTGTCTCCTCCTCCTCTTCAGAATCCATCTGTGTTGGAGATTCCTTCTTCAACGCCTCTGAGCCTGAGCTCAGTCCTACCCCTGCTTATTTTCCTTTCTTCTTCAACATCTCGACAGGAAAAACGTAGTGCATACCTGACTTGTGCGAGTTGCGTTTAACTTCTGGCCATGCCATTACCTCTTTTTCAAAGTCCTCCTCATCTAAGTAGAATGGGAACATCCTTGAATGGAAGTCCTCCCTATTTGAATACCTTGGCCATACAAACATATAGTGTCGGTTCATGCTGAATGTGGTGTTCTTCGTGTTTCATTTGAGGAGCTCTTACGAAATGCGCAACATTTTCATTGCATCGATGAGCCCATTATACCACTTGGAGAATGTCATGTTGTTGAAGGTCGTGTTCTCCGAGTCTGCCCTGGAATGTCAGGGCTCAAACATCTTTCCAAGGTGCCCCTTGTCTACTAATGCCAATAGTCTCCTAGTGGGTGGCATCCACTTGAGCATTGTGAACGCAAGAAACATGTATCCATATGTGAATGTGCCTCCCTTCTCCTTGGATTCCTCGCAAGCCACGAGTAGTTCCTCCAACAGGTAACTACACTAATTGAATATAGTGCCATTGGAAAAAAAAACCGCCACTGATAATGCATCCATCATGTATTCTCCCTTTTAATACGACCTCATGAATTTGTTGGCTATGATGTAGCAGACAATCTTGACCATCTCTGGTAGAATGGGGTCGATTTTGGTTGTACGCGCCCCCCCTCTACGTGTGGAACCGTTCATATAGGATGGGCTCCCCTTTATTTTATTCATGATTTTTGGGACCCTGGAATCCTTTAGATACTTCCTCTCCCTCGATGGACAGTCCCGTAAGTTGGTGGATGTCATTTATGTGGATTGGATACCGCCTATCCAACTAGAGACTTATGTCGTGAACCCTATTGATTAGGAACTTGCTGCACCGCGCAACTTCGCTAGTGGTACCGAACACTGGTAAGTCCCTAAGGTTCATGATTTTTGACTGAAAGAGGTTGATGAATTTGGGCTTTGGCACAAACTACATGCCTCCCAACTCGTCTGGAGTGATACTCCAGAAGACGTCTATGTTCATCTGGGGGAACAAGACTTGATCCGTTAAGTCGAGATCAAGGATCCTGACCTGCTCCACCTTCCCCTTGAGATCACCCACGACCTTGACTTGGGGGTCGCGGGGCTCATATGCTAATGCGTATTTGGACATGAAGCTTCGGCTTCCTGTAGCTCTTGGCATTATGGGTTCTGAGTTATCAACAAATTCCGCGACAAAACAAGGATTCGTGGATCACAACTATGGGTCTCAGGATTACACAGGCTTGCTCACTTTACAAAATTCCAAAATCACTAAGTGCTTTCTCAAAAAAATGCATTCTATGGTGAGTTATGAAAGCCTTATAATCGGGCTTAGCTAGAAATTTTAGTAATAAATTTTGTTCATCGTGACCCTATGGACGCAACTTGGATCTGATTTTTCTGATGGGACAGGTTAATGGGGTAAATCTTATTGGGTGATTATGGCATTTACTGTGCAAGTTGGACAGGGACGTGACTTATTTCAGACCTTACTATTTGACAGATGGGAATCCCGATGCGAATACCGATGGAATATTTGTGTATCGCAGCTTTATGGCTTAACTGAATTTAAACGGGGTACCGTAATAGCAATAAAGGTTGTGACTAGATTGGGTTCGTGTGGCACATGGACTCAGATTGTGTTCAGATTCGTTCTCCCTCCGACCACAAAGGGGTCCCCGTCATATTAATGGTTGACATTAATGGGTTATTTACACTTCTAATCCTACACTGTTGAGTGAGAAGTTCTACATCAAACAACACTTAGACAGAAAAAGAAAATGATCTACATGTCGCGACACAACATTGCACACATCGACTTTATTAACCGAATTTACAGAAATTGGAGAAAACTCAAATCTAACTATTATACATGCTCTTTCATACTAGAGAAATAGTCCTTCATCTCATATATGAGACGTATAGGTTTTTAGGTGAGTGCCATTCACCCATCCCAGCTGTAGTATACCATCCAGTTTCACAAGTCTAACTTCTCGTGAAGGTCGGATCTCTGCAACTATAAATTGTCCCAAACAATGCATGTGCAATTTACCTATATTCTTATGGTACCAATTGTCATAGAGTAGGACCTTGTCTCCTTGTGCAAATACTTTAGTCTCAATGTGTCTATCATGCCAATATTTCTACCTTGCTTTCTCAACTGACTGATGGAAGTCTACTAAAAATCTAGTTTCTTCAAGTTCTTGTAACTCTATAAGTCTCTGCGCAACTGATTCTTCCTCTGACATGTGTGTAATCTGTGAAATGTACAAACTTGGAGTAATGAATTCTATGGGAACCACAACCTCTTTCCCATAAACTATGTTAAATGGAGTGTACTTGTGGATTTTCTTTGTGGTTTTCCTATAAGCCCATAGTATTGTTGGAACTTTCTCGCCCCAATCTTTCCTGTTTGCACAAAAAACCTTCGTTAATCCTCTCTCCAGAATCTTGTTAAACACTTATATTGTTCCATTGGCTTGCGGTCGGTAGGGACTGCTCTTATGATTTTGGATCAAGAACTCCGTTGTGATATTTGCTATGGTACTACTGGTAAAATGAGCTCCCTGATCACTGGTCAGGCTCTTGGGACATCCAAATCGAGTGATAATATTTTCAAAGATGAACCTAGCAGCAATATCGGTTGAACAATCCTGAACAATTGTTGCCTCAGCCTAATGTGTAAGGTAGTCAGTTGCAGTAATAATATACCTAGCCTTTGAATGCTTAGCTATGGGGTTGATCGACCCAATGAAGTCAACCACCCACTTCTAAAATGCATGCAAATCTCGAACTGGTTGAAGTGGTAGTTCTTCTCGTCGTGATGGCTTACCCACTCTTTGACAGACATTGCATGATCTAGCATATACCTTTTCATCCTTGGAGAGCGTGGACACCATAGTCCATCTTGGAAGACTTTCTGCATAGTGGCCTTTCCTCCTACATGACCTCCCACAACTCCACTATGTCACTCCCACAGTATATCATGTCTTTCATGATCCAAGACACATCTTCTGAGGATACTATCTAGTCACAATTTATAAAATTGCATTGCAATCAACTGGTAGTCCACTGCTCTAACAACCATATGGAATTTCTAGGTTGTGGAATATTATTATGGGTAGGATCTTGTACTTAAGAAGACCGCTATGTCTTCCAGGTACTTTGGTATGGCCTCAACTCGGAACAGATTTGTATATGGGAGTTTATCATCAACTACTCCACCACTTTCCCCTGACTCTAATCTAGACATGTGATCAGGTCCTACGTTGCATTTTCCATGCTTAATGATCACTTCAAAAGAAAATTCTTGAAACAGTAGCAACCATCTACAAATTCTCCCTTCCAACACAGGTGTGTTAACTAGATATTTTAATGCAGAATGATCAGTAAATAACTTAAAATGGGAACCTAACAAATAATGTCTAAATCTCTGCAAAGCATAAATCATAGCTAGACCCTCCCTTTCTGTCATTGTGTAGTTGTGCTCAGCTTGCAAAAACTTCATGCTCACAAAATATATAGGATGATCCATGGCTCCATCTCTTGGTTGTGCTAAGACAATTCCCAAGGCAATACCTAAAGTGTCTACGTGGACGTGAAATTCATTTTCCCAATTTGGGAATATTAGAATAGGTGTTGTGTTGAGATTCTCCTTTAGGGTCTCAAATGCTTTATCACATTTTGGGGTCCATTAGAACACTTTGGCCTTCTTTAACAGATTCTCCAATGGTGCAGTGATATTTGCATATCTTCTGATGAACCTGCGATAGTACCCTGCGTGTCCAACGTGGAGTGCAACTTCTTAGCACTCATAGGTGGTGGCATATTCACAATGACCACAAATTTGGATGGGTCTACCAATGCTCCCTCTCTGCATACTATGTGGCCTAAAAAATTTCCATGTGGCACCCAGAAGATACACTTTCTGAGGTTCAACGATATCTACAGTTCTCTACATTTGTCAAACATCAAACGTAGTAACACTACATGTTCCTTAAGAAGACTATATATTGTCCATTCATCCATATAAACTTCTATAAACTTGTGAATAAATTCTCGGAAATTTGCTATTACAATATTGGAGAAAACTACAGGGGATATATTTAAGATGAATGGCATCACATTGTATGAAAAAGACCCCCATTTTGTTATGAATGTGGTCTTCCTTTTGTCCTCTTCAACAATTCTTACTTGGTGGTACCATGAAAATCCATATGTGAATGAGTATGATTCTTTCCCCACAACCTGTTCTATCACCTCATCGGTAAAAGGTGTTGGGAAAGGGTCATGCACACAGGAAGAGTTGAGGCTTCTATAGTCTACACAAACCTGATATCCTTTGTACCTTTCTTGCTCTAGATGACTATTGGGCTGACCCATTCTGCTTCTTCCATTGCAAAAATAAGTCAAGCTTTCAACATCTTGTCTATTTACCTCTTAACCTTCTCTTTCACTCTGGGGTTAATTCAGTATGGTCTATGCCTCATAGGATTTGATCCTAGTTTTAATTCAATTTTAATTTCTCCCATAGCTCCTTTGATCTCGTTTAACTCTGAAAATTTCTTTGGGAACAAATCCTCATATTCCCACAAAAAACTCTATATTTCTTGACTAGTTTGATCATCCCAGTAATATCCCACCATGGCTATGTTGGGTTTCTCTCTGGTCCCTATATTGACTTTGTGCAACTTCAATGGGTGATTATAAGAACCATCAGTCTAAATTGGTATGATGTTCTTGATTTCTTTGTTCCCTTTTGTTTCTTTAATGGCTAGGTTTCTCAATTCTTCTAAATCATCAGGGTTTTCCAAATCTTTCTCAATCTTATAGCATTCTATAGGTCTCTTGTCTAGGGTTAGGTGAATATTAGTCTGAAGTTCTCGGCCATGCTTTGCACATACCACTAGTTCTAATTTATGATTACTATTGTCTGTAAAAAGAAATTATTTAATTCTTTGCAGGACTACTTCAAGCTCAGGGTACTTACTTGTAAAAGAGAAGTCCTTGCAAAAGTGATCTTCCAACATTTKCTAGTCATTGGTCTGTCTTCAGGTTTCTTCATGCATGAACCAAGCTTTCGGGATTGGACCTAATGTGTGGGGAAATACCTTAACCCTGAAGCGAGAGGGTATTTCCGCAACTTTCCACTGTGTTATGCACTATTCAATATGTGTTTTAGGATCAGACTCTCCATTGAACTATTTTGGAACTTGGAAATTCATCTGCATCTATGATTCTAGCTACTCCTTATCGTGAATCCTATATTTAATAGCTAGCTTCACGTCATCCCAATTTCTGAGTAAGGCTTTGTGATTATCCCACCATCTAGCAGGGGTGTCTTGGAAGGCTAAATCCAATACTGTGATCCTTTGATCTTCTACTACCTTTTCTTCCATGCTAAGTAGAAAACTATCAAGTCCTGAGGTACCATCATATAATGGGTGTTCTCTAACCTTGGTTCCGACCCATATAATTTCCTTGATAGTTGCACATCTTCTTGAGAATATTTCATATGAGCCTTCCTTCCAACTATCAAATTCTAGTTCTGAATCTTTGTCTGTAGACTGTATACTCCTCCAACTCACCGATCCATCAGCAGTAGGATTTATGTAATCTTCTCTTGTTCCTGTTGTTACAATGTACAACTGATCCAAGTCTTCTCCCTCCATATTGTTATCCGTTGGCTCCATATATCTGGGGCCTACATACGAATCCAAGGGTTGAACTAGCTTGATTCCATCTACCTCAAATGTCATAGTGTCTTTCTTTAGGTCAATCATTGCATTGTTATCATAGGCCCAATCAATACCAAGTAGGGCAAGATAACGGTCCTTATCCCCCGTAATCTCAATCACCTCAAATCAACTACATTCTTCACTCATGCAACATCTATTTCCACATTCTCTAGTCTTCCTATTGGGAAAATGAAATATTGGTTGGCCATTCTTAGCTGGATTGGGGAATATGTCAACAAGAGTTTTCCTAGGGCTTCCCAAGTCTTTTTCGGCAGAATGTTCATATCAGATCCTAGATCTAACATAACATCCTTAATCTCAAACTTGTTTAGTTGGGATACTAGTCTGAATTATTTTCCAGTTTGCACTTTCCTTCTTTGTACTCTCTAAGCATTCTTCTCAGGAATATTAGTCCTTATTATTTCTTTTGTGGGTTCCTCGTTTCCTAACACTAGGTATAGCGCATTGCGTTTCTATTAACTAGTCATTCCCAAGAATATCAGAAAATAAATGAAACCATAGGTCGAATACGTTTTGTGGTTGTTCATGTTGTCTTGGTGTGACTACAAGGTTTTTGGGTGCAGGGGGTGAAGCAGGGACTTACGCAATCTTAGGGTAAACAATAGGTTGTGGGGGATTCTCTTGCATATCAGGGCTAGGGATATTCTGAAATACTTCTATGGCATCTTTAAAGAACAACTTATGTTTCAGCGGATCATACCTGTCTTCTTTAGGTGATGGCTTCTGGATCTGAGGTAGATTATCCGCGTCAGCTCCTATCTTTGCTCCTCCTTGAGTAACGATATTGAAGTTCAACAATTGTCCTTTAATAACTATTTTGATTTCTGAACTGATCAGGTTAGTTCCTCGTTGACGTACCCGATATTCTCATTTTGAAATTAATTATGGATAGTCTTCGATTGCATGCCCATTGGTTATGCAGTGAGAGCACCACGGCCGCTTCAAATGAGGAAAATATCTATCCATATGGCCTTGTTATTCACAGTTATAGCATCTTCTTGGTCCTCTTCCCCCAATTCTTCCAACTCTGAAGTCTCCTCCAGCTCCACCTCCTCTACCACTTCTTGGTCCCTGAGGGGCTTCATTCAGACTGAATGTTGTTCGATCCAACCTGTCTGCAAGTGCATCCAACACTCTACATTGATTGGTAGTATGTGTGGTAGATGCGCAAAACTCACAGTGTACAGTATTTGGTACTGTTGAATACTTTTACATAATGGGACATTGTCTCGTCCCATGCTCATGGATTCTCCAAATCTCGCAATATTCAACTGTTGGTGCTACTTGGCTCCTTGGAAAAGCATGATATGGGGTGGGGTTATGGAATGGTAAATTCATAGATACTTGTGCAAATCCTCCCGTGGGTCCTGGTGAGGGTCCCATCATATTCTCTGGAGGTCCCATTCCCCTCATCTGTTGACATTCGGTTATGAGATGTCCTTCTATGTAATATCTGGTACACTAGACCTGCGGTCATCTTGGTCTAGGTATCGTCAATTCTTGAATATTTTCTGTAAGAGTTGATATTTTCCCTTGTAGTTGCGCCAAATTTGCATATGCTGGGGGTCTTGTCACTCTCAGGCTCCCCGAATAACCTTCCATGGCTTCAATCTTCATTGATTATTCCAAGGCATCTGTCAAAGTGGCTATCCATTGTTGCATTAACGGAATCCATGTCAGAGGTAGAAATCCTTGAATATACCATTATATTTGGTGCTCTTCATGGATTGGATGTGCTAACCTAACTATAGCATCTTTAAACTTTTGGCTATATTTCTAGGTTGATTCACCTTCCCTTTGTTGAATATCATGCAACTCAGACAAAGCATGTTGTTCTGACTGAGGTAGCTTAAACTTTGTTATGAACCTTGTCCATACTTAGGTGAGTGTGAATGCTTGACCTTGCATTCCTGACACTCATGGCTCAATAACCTTCATGTACAATTTGAGAGCATGCCCTCTCAAGGTAGTCTGGAACTCAACCAACTTATTTTTATCTGGAGTCCCTATAGACCTCTAGACTGCTTCAGACAAGAACCACTTGTATAGAAGACAATTGGGGTATGGGTGATTCAGGGATGGCGCCACTGGCTTCAAGGAAATTTTCTTTGATCTAGGGGGTCTCATTCTCTTCTTCTAGAGTGGTCCCTTCAACTGGATTCCTGATCTTTCCTATCATCGGGGTTGATTCTTCTCTTTCCTCTTCAAGATCCATGTCAGCTTCCTTCTCTCTTGCTTCTACAACTTCTCCTTGTTGTCCACCCTCCTAGGGAATCCTTTCTCTCTGCGCTTCTCTCTCACTTAGTCTTTGACTAGACAGTCTTTCCTGTCTTCTCATCTTCCGTAACTCTTCTATCTATCTTTCCTCTACTTCTCCTGGTTCAACTTCTTTCCACAACTTCTCAGACTGTCTTGTTGCTTTATTTATCTTGTCACTCCACCACTTCTCAACTATGGATGATATTTTCAAGGCTCGCTCGTCTCTTGAGTCCATTTATTGTTGTTTCCCTCATATATCAAAGAACCCTTCCCCTCTCTCAAGCCATGACTCCACCAAAACCTCACCCTACCCCAAGTGAGGGTGTTTACGCTACCATCTCAGTCGGGGACATAGTCAACATCCCCTCTTCCATCAAGAAAACCTTAATCCACAAGGGGATTTCTCTCAACAGTCTTCCCCTTGCTTATTTATTGAAATCCACTTCTGGTCGTGAAAACGATTGGTGATTCTCAGCTGCAAACTCAATAATGTATACTTCTAACTTGGTATTGACCCAGAAATTAACCGCTCGTGTGACTGGACAATCCAATTGATGAAGTGATGCAATATTTTTTGTATCCCAAGTACATGTCCTCTTGACTAATTCTTGGAATTGTTGAGCACTCAACACACCCTAAAAATTCTATGTCCATTTGTACTTTTGGGGTACCACTTGATCCTTTGCACTCTTTGTTTTCACTTCAGTATGAAACTAATGCCTACGCTTGTATTTTTTGTTTCATGTTTGAATTGTTTAAAGTCTGATTAAAAATACAAAAAATAATCATCTTAACTTTAAATGGTACTTAACAACTACTTAAGGAATCGAAAGTCTAAATATTTCCCCAACACGCTTAGGAAGTTTGGCATCGGTAAAGGTTAAAGGTAACGAAAAACACTTGAGAAGTTCAAAATAGTCGAGCTTCGATATTCATCTGCGTCGACGGATGAAAGTCTCTCTTTTATGTGAATGAGCTTTGGCAGGAATATTGTCGAAGACCGATCCGTTCGGCTTCGGTAGGAAAACAAAAAAAAAGTAAGTGACGTGCAAGGAGAGGAGTGGTATCGCTGACCGCCAACTCCCAAAATGTTTTCGGCGTCAGAAGTATTTATCATGAGGATATCAGTAGAAATATGTGCAAAGATAGTAGTTGATCCCCGATCTTTATGCCGGAGAGGCATGACGTGATGAGATGTTCTAACCCTTAGATTTGTTAGGTACGATGCATTTAAATTGTTAGTTAATTCATGGATCGTGCATTAGTTCCTAATTCGTGCGCTAATCAAAAGGGACTTTTTAAGCCTGCCAATACAATGCATCCTCCTTCGTGCCTCCGCCGTCAACTAGTTAGAATTTATTCGCAGAGATCCGACAGTAGTTTATTTTGAATTTTCATTAATTACTCGTATTAACTGATTGATACGACTGATAGAATCTATCCAGTTATATTCTTTCGATTCATGGTGTATGATCCTATTCTTCACAGCAAGGAATTCAGAACAAACAGAAGAGCAAGGATAACAATCCAGAGAAGGTGCCCAAGGTTCAGAGAGTATTAAACAACTATCTTAGCAAGCATTACAGGTATGTATCCGCTTGTAGTGTTTTACGCTTTATTTTATAAGTTTTCCCACCCAACATTGCTCTGTACACATGTTTAAAGGGTCGTTTTAATTGTATGAACAATGCCTCCAAAGAAACCCTCCACCGGGAAATCCCCAAGAGCACCAAAGTTGAAAGAACCAAAGCCAAGAGAAACTAAAAGGAGATAGCCTCCGCCCTAAAGGAGCTGAACACTTGTGCCATCTGGATGAATACTATAAAGGTGCCACACAGACCACTGTGTATCTAAAAGGTGATTTCGAAGGAGTTTCCAACGAGTTCAAGAAGGAAAGACACATGTTAACCGCGAACGTGGATGAGTTCCAAGAGGAAACTTTCAATGCACTTGCGACATGCAAGGAGATGGAAAAATGGTATGAAAGGGAACAACAAGTGGTAGAAATACTCGTGTATATTGAGGCAGTCCAGCAGGGCTCAGACAAGGAAGAACATGGCATTCAGACGGTGGGAAAAAGTAGTCTTAATCACATGAAGTGATCAACCGAGTATTGGGCTAAGATGTCTCGGGACCCACACCGAGAAATCCAAGAGAAATGGACCAGATGCAAGAAGCACTGGGATAAAATTAATAAAGTAATGAAAGATGTCAGGCTCCCTAAGTTTGGCACCCCCGATAAATTTATTGACCTAAGCGACATAGTCAAGTTGCATTCCAAACAAGACTCGCTATGGACTGAAGAGCTCGCAAAGATAGTTGAGGTGAGGCTAGGTCAAGCGCAACAATTCGCAGAACATATGATCAGAGCCTGAACCATGCTATAGCAGTGGAACTCTAGTTTAGTAAAGTATCAGGAACATGCAGTGGAAATCAGGAGAATATATGTGGCTCCGATGGAACAACACATATTTCCATTGGCCCAAACTTGTGAAGAATTGTTTATCAGTTGGTCTGAATATGAGAGAAGTCACCCTTTCTAAGAAATATCTCGGGTTGACTGTTAAAAAAACTGTTAGAAGATAATGCCACGTGGCAATTTTTTATTTTCTTAAACTGCACTTAGCAGTTAATTTCAGTTAAAATTTATATTATAAATAAATACATCGACCAATTAGTTAGAGGTCGATGGTTTTTGTAAGAACTCTTTCTTTTTTTTGGTTGTTAAGAATTAGTTTGAGACTACTATGAATTGAGAAGTCCTTATGGACCAAAGACAAGTTATTTTCATCAAATGCATGTGATTGGACTTGGAGAAGAACTACTTCCTATCATGTTTCATGAATGATGCAGTAATGAGTAAGAGAAATTAATTATGTTGTCAAGTTATCTGGTGCAATGTTTTGATGTTCTTTGCTTTAATGATGAAGATAAATCGTTGTGTTATTATGTGATGAATGGTTATGGTAGATGAATTATTTTTATTTCCACTATCTTATTACATATGTGTTTTCTTTCTGATAATTAGTTTCTCAGACAGTAATTGGATGCTCACATGGTTAATGTATTAGTATTAGGCATGTGGTATAGAATCATTGTCTGCATATTTGAGCAGCGGGTTATCCCAAGCTCAACCTCTTCCCTAGTAGTTAAAAAGTAATCTTGTTTGTTGTCAAGTTGGTTTATACTGGCTTGCATCTCTCATACCATCCCCACCCAAGAGAAAATATAGAAGAGAATAGTCCTAACTGAAGGAAGAGCCTTCACAAGAAAACACAAATCCCGTCGATAAATTGGCCGGATTGCAAGATCTGGAGAACCATTCCATCTTCAAACGTTGTGGAGTCTAATTGGGCATCAGTGGCGGGTTTGGTTCCTACTGTTGAGTCAAGGGATTTAAGACCCATCAATAGAATTGGCGCTAGAAGGAGGGCCTGAGAATGAATGGCTGAATATATATTGTATCTATCATTTCAAACAGCCAATAGATTCGTAACAACCCACATGCATGGCTAGTCCTTCACAAGACAACCCACACACGTTGAGTATTCCTGAAACAAATAACTCACCCCAGCTCGAGGAAGAACAATTATTCCCCGAAATACCTTACGCTCTTCCTCACGAGGAATTAAATCAATTTAGAAGACTCACAAGAGCCTACACCCGACAGATCGGTGCATTGCCCTTAGCCCCGATATTTTCTTGAGGAAAATAAATAAGTAGACCAATGGTCAATACTCCCAACGAAGTTTTTGTACACACGGTATAAGACTTGATATACTTTGTGATCACCGAAATTGAACACCCTCTGAATCTTATCCCTGAAACGCTCGTCGGAGACGTCTCTGAGCCTGATGACTTTTCGGAAGAAGAGGAGTTCAACTCAGATTCTGAAGATATGGAAGGTAATAATGACCATGAGGAGGAAATAGAAATCCCACTTCAGAACAACCATCCTTGGTTGGTCAGAGATTTTGTGGTCGTCCCTGGACGAGTACATAATATTCCTCGGCACCCAGAGAAGATACTTCCCAAGTACGACCCCAAAACTTTAGGTTTACCTGAAGATCATATAAAGAAGTTCATACTCACGATCAGACTTATGCACATTCAACATGAAAACGTAGTCTACAGACTTTTCCCCTACACGTTTGAAAATTCAACTTCCACATGGTATTTTAATTTGCCAGTAGGATCTATAGTTGGACCAAGTTCCAGAAAGATTTTCTAGATAAATTTGTAGAAGAAACTACTATGGGAGCTCTGATGGTTGAGTTTTTTATAGCCACAATGAGTCTGAAAGAGAGGGTCAAAGATTCATGACCATCTTAAACAAATTCCAGCCCATGGAAAAACCAACTCAAGAGTTGCAAATCGAGGTTTATGATAACGCGCTCCCACCTTCTATTTCTATGTTTTTAAAAAGAGACGTTAAGAAAAACATGGCGGAAAATTTTGAAAAGGCCAAGATAATAGAATTCCATATGAAAGGATGTAAAGAATGCCAAGCCTCTCTAGTAAAAAATTAAGCCCATCCCCCTCCCAGGAGAGGACTCCTTTTGACTAGATCATCGGGGAAACCGGTTGAACAAACTCTCGACAAGGGTAATGGAGATATAGAATATCTACAACGCATGGTTAAGAAATTATCAAATGAGATCATAGAAATGAAGAGAAATGCAGGAGAGGGAAACCAAGGCCAAAGTCCCTATAAGCCTTTTTTTAAAAGAAACCCGCCTTTCAAAGAAATTGAACCTCCCCATGCTAACTTAAATATTGATCTAGGGAATGTCGGGTCTGATTCTTTCTGTACTTATCATTGGGAAAAACACTTCGAAAGAGACTTCCTTCAATGGGTACATGCCATGAATTTGATGGCCAATCAGTTTCTAGATGAAGTCTCCCTGACCAAACAACCAAGCAGTTCAGTTATGAATATTGTTGACCAGGAAGAGATTGACCCACCATGAGATACAACCATGTTGATATGGGATCTTGAACTGATCATGCCTTTCGATGACCTATTTGAGTCTCAAGAACAACCCGCGGAAGTTTCAGTGATACAGACACGTAGTGAAGGTCCACCTGGCTCGAAAGATGTCGATGCCACCTAGGCCTCAAAAAGTAAGTTAACTCACGATCACCCAAAAACATATTTCGCTCCTGGTAGAAAACCTATAAGCATTCATACCCAAGAATCACACAAACTAGATTATAACGTGGTTGAAGATTTGAAGAAGCTAAAGGCTAATATTTCAATTATGGACATATGCAGGATCCCTCAGCAGAAGGACTTTCTGTTACGAGATTTAAACTCTATGGGAAACCCAATGGCGGGTAATGGTCCAGAAAGAAATATGTCTCCAACATATCTGGTGGGAAAACCAACTGTGAACACCTGTTCGGGAGATAGAAAGGAAAAACCTTTTTTCCCACCGTTCCTCTTAACATTTGAAGTCTTCAATAGAAACCTTCACAACTATTTGTTAGATCATGGAGCATCCTCCAATGGCATGCCCTTGTTTGTTTGCAAAAAATTAAATGTTGTTCCTCTCAAGAGTGATAAACATGTCATACAACTAGACAGAACCCAGGTCAAGGTCATAGGAGAACTCAAAGATGTGATTATCAGATTATTGACACACACCATGTTTGTGCAAGTCATTGACATTATTGTAGTAGATATCCCAGAGGCATATGGGCTATTACTGAGTCGAGATTGATCTAAAAAGCTAAACGGATACTTCAATACGGACTGGGAACACCTCTATCTACCACTAAAGGGATACATGAACATGATCATAATCGATAGGGAGATATATCTGAAACATATGATCACTGATCTAGAAATCCCGAATGAACCCTCATCCACAGATTTCCCCATACTAGGTAATTATTCCTGCGACTCCTACTTCATAAACTTTGCTCCTACCTTGTTCAATGTTCCTCTTACCCAAAAATATGAAATTGTTTTTCAAGATAAACCGTCGATACCGACATGAGACACCCTCTTCTGTCAAAACCCTAAGCTAGAGCTTGCGGAACAAAAGATAGGAGAGAAAGAAACTAATAAGGAAAAGGAAAGGAGTGATTGTCGTTCACAAATTTAGACCCTCTATTTTGATGGATCTAAATCGCAAGAAGGGTCAGGAGCAGGGTGCATCCTCATTGATCCTAAAGGTAAACATCATTTCTTGTCCTGTAGGCTAGGGTTCGAATGTACCAACAACACTGTCAAATATGAAGCTCTAGTACAAGGATTAAAGAAAGCCATAGATTTGGATGTTAAAGAATTGAAAGTTTTTGGAGACTCTAAAATTATTGTTAGACAAGTAAGAAATATTATACATTGCATTCTCCTCACCTGAATAACTATCAACAAGAGGTGCATAGGTTAATAGATCACTTTGAAGCTTTCAATATCACTGCGATCCCCAGGGAAAAAAGTATTCTTGCTGACTCCTTGGCCACGGCTGCTTCCAGGCTGTCGCCTTTAGAGGATTATGAAGCCTCTTGATTCACTATGGAGCTATTCTACAAACTGTTGGTACCTAATAATATTTCCAATTGGAAATTATTTGAAGGATACTAACAGATTATAAACTTCTTAACCAACCAAGACAATTTCAAAGATCTCACTATTTGACGATGAATAATTCCAAGAGAAATCAACAGAAATCGATCCTCATACAGGACAACCTATGGATAAATCAAAGGCTCACACAATCCCGAAAGGGATAACTCATCTAGAAAATCTGTTTGATCTGAAAAAAGCGATTTAAGGGACCTAAAAACGCAAAGACTGGTAGCTCTTGTCCCATGCATGAAACTATAAATCTTGGCACCCCAGAAAACCCAAAGAATGTGAATCTCAGCAAGACTATATATAAGGAAGAGAGGAAATATTACCTCAAATTATTCATACAATACCAGGATGTCTTCACGTGGTCCTATAGGGATTTGAAAACGTATGATACCTGCATCATTCAACACACCATCCCATTAAAAACTGAAGTTAAACCTTTCCAATAGAAGCTTCGAAAGTACCACCCATTCCTGGAACCTCTCATGTATCAAGAATTAAAGAAATTTTTAGAGGCCAATATCATTTTCCATGTTAGGCATTCCGCCTGGGTAGCGAATCTTGTTCTGGTGAGGAAAAAGTCGGGATAAATTATCCTATGCGTAGATTTTAGGAACCTCAATAGAGCTTCAGAAAAAGACAATTACCCGGTCCCGCTGATGGAACAACTCCTACAGACCATGTTTGGCTTGGAGATATTCTCTCTACTAGACGGTTTCTCAGGCTACAACCAATTCCTGGTTTCAGAGGAAGATCGTTTAAAAACCACCTTCCGAACCAAATGGGGAACCTTCTCTTATAAACGCATGCCTTTCGGGTTAATTAACGCAGGAGCAACCTTCCAAAGGGCCATGGTCGTAGATTTCCAGGGAATAATCAATAAATGTGTGGTAGTGTATCTAGATGACATAACAGTGTATTCGAAGAATAGAGAAGAGCACATCCAACACTTAACTCAAATTTTCAAGAGGTGTAGGAAGTACGGTATATCCTTAAACCCTAAGAAAACTATCTTCGGTGTCGAGGAAGGTAATTTGTTAGGTCACATTATATCTCAAGCAGGGATTCGCATAGACCCGGAAAGGATTAAGTCCATAGCTCAACTTCCATTACCCCATAACAAGAAAGCTATGTAGTCCTTTTTTAGGCAAATCAATTTTGTGAGGAAGTTCACTCTTGACTTCACAGAAATCATCAAACCCTTACAAAAGATGATTTGCAAGGATGTTTAATTTAAGTGGGATGATGAGAGAAAAACCGCCTTCAATAATAGCATAGTTGTTATATCCCGGGCCCCAGTGTTGCGAAGTCCCGATTTCAATAGAGACTTTTCCCTTTATACTTTCACCTCCGACGAATCATTAGCTACAGTTTTGACTTAGAAGGATGATGACAACAATGAAGCCCCAATGTCATTTATGAGTACTAATCTTCAAGGAGATGAGCTCAATTATCCTGCTATAGACAAGGAGGCCTACGCGGTTTATAAGACAGTAAATCATTTCAGGTCTTACATCCTCAAGAATCACACTAAAGTAATTGTGTCACACCCTGCAGTCTGATCCTTGTTTACCCAACAAGAAATGGGGGAAAGAAGAGGGAACTAGATGGAAGTAGTCCAAGAATTTGATCTAGATATAAAACCTGCCAAACTAGTAAAAGGACAAGGGTTATGCAAGCTTGCAGTCAAAGCCCAGAATCAAGTAAATGAAGATTTCGGATGGGAGAATGAAATGGCACTATGGTGTGGTGTAGCATACATATCCCCAGGACAAGACTCTTGGTATAAATATTTAACTTATCCTCTACATCACAAGACTTGTTCCGAAAACCTCAACCCTAGGGAAAGGAGAGCCCTCGGATTACAATATGCACAATATCACCTTATAAATTCAGTGCTCTTCTGGATAAATTATGATGGGGTACTATTAATATGTCTCGAACATGAAGACGTAGACAAAGTGCTGAGGGAACTCCATGATGGCCCTGCCGGGGGAAATTTCGCAGGAAACACCACCTCTCACAAGATTCTAAGAGCTGGCTATTATTGGCCCACCTTGTTCAGAGACACTCATACTTATGCTAGAAACTGTAAGACTTGTCAAATAAGCACTGGAAAGGAGAAGAGAGCAGCAGTCCCACTCCAACTTGTGATTGTCTCTAGGCCTTTTGAGCAATGGGGGTTGGACATAATAGAATAAATTACACCTATCTCTTCAAAAATGCACAGGTACATTCTTACGGCCACCGACTATTTCATGAAATGGGTAGAGGCCATTCCTTTGACTCATGTAAAAGAGAAGGTAGTAATCCAATTCATAGAACAACAATTGATCACGAGGTTTGGTGTCCCTTCCGTTCTAGTCTTTGATAATGCACCTTAATTTTCTTCCACCCTATTGATGGAGTTTTCTCTAGACAAAGGAATCATAATTAAGTACTCTGCAACTTATTATCCCCAGGGAAACAGTGTGGCAGAATAAACTAATAAAAACCTGGTAAGAATATTAAAGAAGACGGTTGCAGATAACCAAAGAAATTGGCATAATCTACTCCATAATTCTCTATGGGTCGATAGGGTCACACCCAAAGAAGCTATAGGAAATTCTCCATACTTTTTGGTCTATGGGAAAGAATCCATCCTCCCAAATGCGCTCTATCTTTCGTCTCTTCAACTAGCCCAAGTTTCCAATGAAGAACCTTCATCGGCCATGCAACAAAGAATTAACACTCTGCTCATGCTAGAAGAAGAGAGAGAAAAGGCTAAGTCAAAATTCCTAGATCACCAACAAATAGTGAAAAGATGGTTTGATAAGCATAAGGATAAAGAAAATAACTTTGAAGTAGGAGACTTGGCCCTGAAGTGGGACAGAGCAAATGAACCAAAAGGGAAACATTCTAAGTTTCAGAATTTATGGCTTGGACCTTTCTAGGTGGTTGAGAAGATCAGGGAAGGAACTTGTTGGTTTTAGAATCTGAAGGGGGAACCTGATTCCCTCCCAGTAAATGCCAAGACCTAAAACAATACTTCCAATAAAATAAAATAAAATGAAAATAGATAAAACAATAAATATGTGTGTTTTATGTTCTTTGTTGAGTATCGTCACGATTGCGAAATACTTCTTTTGTTGTTTCTTTTCTTTCTAGTTTTCTATGCTTTTGAAGGTATGTCCGGAAAAACAATGGTTGGCCTTAAAATCATGCAACATAGCAAACCATGTTTCTAACTCATCGCTCACTTACAAACACCAAAAGCACTGGAAACCTTGTGGTTACTTTGAGGAATCCTCTATCCAACCTGAGCAAATGAACAACTTCGGAGAAATGTCAGAAATGTCTAATTTGTGGTTCAGTAAGACCTCAAGGGAAAGAAGGAAAGATGGAAAGGACTACATGAACCCAAAGGATGGAGCTAGCAAAGAATCCACCTTAACCCTCTCACCTTGCAAATAAAAAGGCATCCTCCTCTCCCACTCACTTAGTGCATCATGCTGAAATAAAACTAATATTATCAAAAGGGTGAATAGCAGGAGAGGGTATGTAGATATATCCGTCAGGGATATGAATGCTCATTGGTAGCGGAGCAAGGCCTGTGATGTCGGGGTGACTCCGTCGGGGCTATGGATGCTCGCTGGCAGTGGAGCAACACTGAAGCAGGTGAGTAGAGGTAATTAAAGGCTTCATGTCGGTGAATACTTTTCTAGACTTTTGTAAGAAGGGGGCATGAGTCAGGGTCAAAGGAAACGAAGGAGGAAAGGGGTTAAAACCCCACAAGCAAACCAGGAAGCATCAACCAAAGGACATCAAATGAAAAGGTTAAGAGGTTCTGATTTAAGACCAGCTAATATTCTCCATTAGCTTCCGTATAAGCCGAGCCTTGGAGGAGGAACAAAGATTCTACTTTCTCCTAGTGAATCACCATTTGTTGAGCACTGAACAGACCCTAAATTTTTTATGTCCATTTCTACTTTTGGGGTACCACTTAATCCTTTGCACTGTTTTTTTTCACTTCAGTATGAAACTGATGCCTGTGCTTATATTTTATGTTTCATGTTTGAATTGTTTAAAGTCTGCTTGAACATACAACAAAGAATCATCTTAACTTTAAATTGGAATTAACAACTACTTAAGGAATCGACAATCTAAATTTTCCCCAACACACTTAGGAAGTTTGGCATTGGTAAAGGTTAAAGGTGACTAAAATCGCTTGAGAAGTTCAAAATAGCTGAGCGTCGATATCCATCGGCGTTGGCGAACAAAAGTATCTCTTTTATGTGAATGAGCTTCGACAGGAATATCACCGAAGACTGATCCATTTGGATTCGACAGGAAAACAAAAAAAAAGTAAGCGTCGCGCAAGGAGAGGAGTGGTATCACCAACCGTCGACTCCCTAAACATTTTCGACGACAGAAGGTTACGAAGATGATAAACCACCAAGAAGCTATGCACTTGAACTTTCCCTAATCATCGATCCCCGATATCATCGGCGTCGAAAGTATTTATCAGGAGGATATCAGTAGAAATATGTGCAAAGATAGTAGTCGATTCTCGATCTGTACGCCGGAGAGACACGACGTGATGAGACGTTCTAACCCTTAGATTTGTTAGGTACGACGCATTTAAAATTTTAGTTAATTCATGGATTATGCATTAGTTTCTAATTCATTCACGAATCAAAAGGGACCATTTAATCCTATCGATACAATGCATCCTCCTCCGCGCCTCCGCCGTCAACTAGTTAGAATTTATTTGCAGAGATCCGACGGTAGTTTATTTTGAATTTGCATTCATTACTCGTATTAACTAATTAATACGATTGATAGAATATCTCTGGTTATATTCTTTCGAGTCATGGTGTATGATCCTATTATGCATGGAAAGGAATTCAGAACAAACAGAAGAGAAAGGCTAACAATTCGGAGAAGGCGCCCAAGGTTCAGTGAGTATTAAACAACTATCTTAACAAGCATTACAGGTATGTATCTGCTTGTGGTGTTTTATGCTTTATTTGATATGTTCCCACTCAACGTTGCTCTATACACATGTTTAAAGGACCATTTTAATTGCAAGAACAATGCCTCTGAAGAAACCCTCCACCAGGAAATCCCCAAGAGCGCCAAAGCTGCAAGAACCAGAGCCAGGAGAGACGAAAAGGAGCTATCCGCTACCCTAAAGGAGCTTGAACACTTGCGCCATATGGCCGAATACTATAAAGGCTCCATGCAGACCATTGTGTATCTGAAAGGTGAGTTTGGAAAAGTTTACAATGAGTTCAAGAAGTAAATACACATGTTAATTGCGAACGTAGCTGAGTTCCAAGAGGACACTCTCATGGCACTTGCGACATGCAAGGAGATAGAGTGATGGTATGAAAGGGCGTAGCAAGCGGTAGAAATACTTGAGTACATTGAGGCAGTCCAGTAGGGCCGAGACAAGGAAGAACATGGCATTCATATGGTGGGAAAAAGTAGTCTTAATCGCATGAAGCGATCAGTCGAGTACTGGGCTAAGATGTCTCGGGACCCACACCGAGAAATCCAAGAGAAATGGACCAGATGCAAGAAGTACTGGGATAAAATTAATAAAGTAATGAAGGATGTTGGGCTCCCCGATTTTTCCACCCCCGATAAATTTATCGACCTGAGCAACATAGTCAAGTTGCATGCCAAACAAGACTCGCTATGGACCGAAGAGCTCGCAAAGA
Organism: Picea engelmannii; assembly: GCA_009831015.1. Lineage (NCBI taxonomy): Eukaryota > Viridiplantae > Streptophyta > Pinopsida > Pinales > Pinaceae > Picea > Picea engelmannii. The sequence goes on along the minus strand of ML793374.1, from coordinate 342,363 downwards.
TAACCGGGCTGAGGCCAAGGCAAGTGCAACAATTTGCATATTATCCAATCAGAGCCCGAACCATGCTACAGCAGTTGAACTCCAGTTTAGTAAAGTACCGGGCGCATGCAGTGGACATCAGGGGAATATATGCGGCTCTGATGGAACAACACAGATTTCCATGGGCCCAAACTTGTGAAGAATTGTTTATCAGCTGGTCTGAATACGAGAGAAGTCACCCTTTCCAAGAAATATCTCGGGTTGACTATTAAAGAAACTGTTAGTAGATAACACCACGTGGCAATTTTTTCTTTTCTTAAACTGCACTTAGCTGTTAATTTCAGTTAAACTTTATATTATAAATAAAGACATTGACCAATTAGTTATAGGTCGATGGTTGTTGTAAGAACTCTTTCTTTTTTTTGGTTGTTAAGAATTATTTTGTGACTGCTATGAATTGAGAAGTCCTTGTGGACCAAAGACAAGTTATTTTCATCAAATGCATGTGATTGGACTTGGAGAAGAACTACTTCTTATCTTGTTTCATGAATGATGCAGTAACGAGTAAGAGAAATTAATTATGTTGTCAAGTTATCTGGTGCAATGTTTTGATGTTCTTTGCTTTAATGATGAAGATAAATCGTTGTGTTATTATTTGATGAATGGTTATGGTAGATGAATTATTTTTCTTGCCATTATCTTATTACATATGTGATTTATTTCTGATAATTAGTTTCTCAGACAGTAATTGGATGCTCACATGGTTAATGTATTAGTACTAGGCCTATGGTATAGAATCGTTGTCTGCATGTTTGAGCAGTGGGTTATCCCAAGCTCAGCCTATTCCCCAGTAGTTAAAACTTAATCCTGTTTGTTGTCAAGTTGGTTTATACTGGCTTGCATCTCTCATACCAGCCCCACCCAAGAGAAAATACAAAAGAGAATACTCCTAACTAAAAGAAGAGCCTTCACAAGAAAACACATAGCCCATCGATAAATTGGTCGGATCGCAAGATCTGGAGAACCATTCCATCTTCAAATGCTGCAGATTCTAATTGGACCTCGATGGTGGGTTTGGTTCCTACTGTTGAGTCAAGGGATTTAAGACCCATCAACAGGAACTATGGAGCTTCTTGGAGCCTATATATCTAGTGGAAAAATTCTACTGGGAACTTAAACCAAAATATCTCGTACTTGTCGCTCGATATTTCTGAGTAAAAGACTACCTCCTGAGTATCTTTCATAGATTTTATTCTCAACTCCTCTTATTTACGTATGAAGGCGTCACACTTTATCTCCCACCATTGGTCAATATTAGATCTGTGAATCCATGGAAGCATCCTCCCTACATGTTCCCTTTTAACACAGGTCCTGGCAACTGAACCATTTTGTTGGTGCAAGTTTGATAAGACCAGGGTCCTTCTCAGGTTACCAACAAAAGGTATTGTGTAGTCTAGAGTGTTGTCATTTTCGTCTCCTCCGGAGAGAAGAAGTCTCACCCAAATCCTAACTAAGACAAAAGGATAGGGAAGGGCAAGGAAAATACTTAAGAGGGTTCACAAAACCTTCAAGATTCATCCTAATATTGTGCAAGACAAACTAACTATAGAACAAATATGAACTCATATACGCAAGAACTGAAGCTACTTAGGTTGCGGAAAGCATTCAACCACAAACACATCATGCAGAACTTATGAAGAATAAAGAAGTACTGTAAATATATAATGCAGAAGTACAAACACAAAATGATGAACATATTTTGAAATTTTGGACCCTTCTTCATATATTATCTTTATATCTTTCTCAGTTACAACCTCATAGATACAAAGTAGTGCTTTGTTACAGACTCTTGGCTCTGGACCCATGTCATAGAGCTCTATTTAGCCAAAATTGTGTACAGGTCACATTTACATAACTCAACCCTTTACAATTATGACACCAACCTTTACACTTGTGATACCAACCATTTTACAATCATATTCATCCCTATATATAAGCTAATTAGGGTCTTCTGGCTTTGAGCTCGCATGCTTTCTTGTTCTGTTGCAACTTATTTTTCCTTGTTGGCATTGCGCTGTCCTTTTTGAAAATGATTTATGTTACTTCTCCTTTCTCTGTTGTCCAGCTTCTTTTATAGCTTGCGCAACTCATACTAGACCAAAACTAGGACTTTAGTCCTTCTTGTGCATCTTCTCATTCAAAAATAAAGGGCCCAATAGGACACGCTCCAAGAAAATACCGTGCAGTCTCAAACACAAGCACATGAACTCACAGAGAAGTTCTAAACTCTCACAGGAGTTGTTGAAGAAGAGTACAAAGTTTAGGGGGCTTAGGACGAGCCACATGTCATTGTTGGGGGCATGTTGGATGCAAGCCTAGTCAGGAGAAAATGTTATTTTTGGGAGGAGAAACATAAAAGGAGAAGAAGACAGTTGGAAGGAAGAGAAACACGTGTGAGGAAAGTAGGTGAGGCATGCATACAAGGAATACCTAACGACACTAGGGTTAGGGTTTTTGTAATACAATGTAATGGTTGATGAGCCAATAATATAAATAGGTAGTACTTAGGAGGAAGATACAGACAGAGGACAACCTAGAGAGAGTCGACTAAGAGAGAAGAGAGAGGACATCCCATAGAGAGTTGGCTAAGAGAGAAGAGAGAGGACATCCTAGAGAGAGTCAGGTAAGAGATCTAGAGAGAGGACAACCCAGAGAGAGTCAACTAAGAGAGAAAGGAGAGGAAAGAGATGGCATAGCTTTGTAAGAATTGTACTAGTCAATAAGTTGGTGAGCTAGAAAGTAGTGAGAGACTTGTTCTTGAGGGTTAGAGCACAGGATGAGGAGCCTCATGCGATCTAGTTAGCCTCACAAGGATCGAGGAGCCTGTTGAGAGAGTGGATTTGAGATTGTAAACATGTGCAGCGTGACGTATTACTGAACCATAATAAAGATCTTGAGAGATAGATATTTGTGGACGTATCCCAAAAGGGGGTGAACCACGATAACACCTGTGTTATGTGAATGAATTTATGTGTCTTTATTGCTATTTAATGGTAATTGTTAGATGAATTAATTAACTATTTAGATCTGGTATTTTACATGCATAAATAGAATGGTTGTTATAATCAAATGTTAGACTGGATCAATAGAGATTACAAGACACAACCGCAGATCTCCACTCATCCCCAGGTTGCAAACACATGAGTATTTCATCCACCCATAGAGCTATCTTAGGTGAGACTGTTGGTTGTGGAGCCTGATTGTCTTCCTGATTCAGAGGTCTTTGTTTTCAGCCGTGTTTATACCCCATGAAGTCTTTACACCCCAGAAGAATGTGCACTCTTCCATGTGGGGGAGTGCAGAGGGGGGTTACCCCCTCTGCGAGGTCCAGGGGAAAGTGGGCCCCCGGCGGGGGTTTGGGGGAAGCATCCCCCGATGGGGGTTCGGGGGAGAAGCTCACCCCCGAAGGAAAAATTTCCTTGTAAAAGTATATTTTAATTTCATTGTAAATCTGGACCGTTCATTATAAGGTTGTGGATCTAACGGTAGAAGTTATGTTAGGGTTTTTTTCCCTAGAAGGGAACCCTCTCTTATGAGGGAAATGTATTGCAGCTAGGTATCATAGAGAATAGTGTATTATGAGATAGGAGACTATGGAAGAAAGACGAGGAAGTTATAGCAGGTTTGTTGTAGGTTGTATCCCTTCGATTGTTGGATAATAATAAAGGAAGGACCTGGAAATTTGTTAGGTGGACGTAGCCCACACTGGTTGAACCACGTATATCTTTGTCTCTATTGTATTGTGTATCTTCTGTATTTTATTTCCAAATTTGTTTTATTTTATTGCTCCGCGATCTTGTTTTTCGAACATAGACTGCGCAATACCCTCTGTGTACTGCGTTTCCTTCTGGTCTACCAGAGGGGCCGATAGTTTTAAATGGATTTTGTTGGGAGCTTATCAAATATGAACC
>ML793374.1:281644-309449 GCA_009831015.1 Picea engelmannii | reverse complement strand
ATTAAAAAGACAGGGAGGAAAAGGAAGGAGCCTTCTGTCATACAGGTGGTTGGACAGTTATCAGAGTTTATATCAAAAATTCCATCCAAATATAGTGATCCAGGAAACCCAGTGGTAACCATAGAAATTAACGGTGTTTTTTTTCCAAACACACTTATTGATCTAGGGGCAACAATAAATGTTATGTTGGTTCACACTATGAAAACGCTGCAACTAAATCACCTAAGACCAACACAAACTTTTTTGGAGCTTGCAGACAAATCATTCATCACCCTAGCAGGAAGTTTAGATGATATAACAATCACCTTGGCTTCTTGGGAATACCTTGCGGTTTTCTTAGTGATTTATCCCAAATCCTCCAAACCAGGACATCCAATAGTACTTGGATGACCTTGGTTGGACACTACTGATGCATTTATTAGTTGTCGGTCTGAAGAAATGACAATTTCCAATGGTAGTCAAAGTCAAAAACTTATCCTTTTTCCCGCTGCCCAACCAGCCACTGAAGTTCCTCTCTAGTTGGAGAATCCCTATGGGGAGGAGGACTGCATTCGGACCTTGTTGACACTCGAACAAGTAAAATGAGTTCAAGAGAAAAATGAAGAACAAATCTTAAGCCTATTCTTGGTTGATTCAGAATGCATTGAATATCCTCAATAGTTTCCTAAGTATACACATATATTTAGCTCTAAATTCCAAGAAACTTGGCACCCTTCCACCTCTACAGTAGCCACTATTTCAAAAATAGATGAAGGAAAAGAATCAGTTGTTCAGGCTGTTGAAATCAGTCCTGGAAAATCTTTGTATATAAATTCTAGCTTAGAAACAAATCAGCAACAAAAGTTGATACACATGATTCAAGGGCAATCTGGTTCTTTTGCATGGGATTACTCTGACATGAAAGGGATCCATCCAGACACTTGTATGCATCATATTTAAACTAATGATCAAATCAGACCTGTTAGGAAACCCCAAAGAAGAATGAATCCATCCTTGAAAGACATAGTGAAATAAGAACTCCAGAAACCGTGCAAGCCAATTTCATTTACCCTATATCAGATAGCAAGTGGGTCTCCCCATTAGTTATTGTCCCTAAGAAAAATGGGAAATGGAGGATTTGTGTGGAATTTCAAGAATTGAGCAAGGCTACCTACAAAGATTATTTTCCCTTTCCTTTCATAGACTAGGTCTTGGACACTTTGTCTGGGAAGAGGTATTTTTCTTTCTTGGATGGGTTTAGTGGTTACAATCAAATCCAAATTTCACTAGAAGACAAAGATAAAACCACATTTACCTGCACCTGGGGGACCTATTCCTATAGGGTTCTTCCTTTTGGTTTGTGTAATGCCCCTGCTACCTTTCAAAGGTTTGTCTTGGCCATTTTCTTTGATTTGACCCATGACTGTGTAGAAGTCTACATGGATGACTTCACAGTGTACGGGGATGATTTCCAATAGGCATTGAAAAATTTGGAGAAAGAACTGGTTAGGTGTAAAGAAACCAACCTTTCACTCAGTCATGAAAATTCGAGAATGATTCTCATTGAAGGAATTTTTCTAGGTCACAACATCTCTGATACTGGAATAAGAGTAGAACCTGCCAATATTGACATTATTTCCCAAATAAAAATTCATATCTCACAGAAAGAAATCATCATTTTCTTAGCACATGTTGGTTACTATAGGAGGTTCATTCAAAATTTTACAAATCTAGCTGCCCCACTATTCAAATTGTTAACAAAAGATGTTGAATTTTGTTGGAATGAACAATGTCAAATCTCCTTTGAAATCTTGAAAACAAAGTTGTCAAGTGCCCCTGTTTTGAGAGGACCAAATTGGTCTCTTCCTTTTCATATTTGCACATATGCCTCATATATTGCTTTGGGGGTTGTCTTAGGACAAAGGGAAGGCCAAATTCCTTATGCTATATACTTTGTCAGCAAGAATCTTTCACCTACTGAAGTAAATTACATTGTCACGGAAAAATAATTTTTGTCAGTAGTACATTCCATTAACAAATTTAGACACTACATAACAAGGTATGAAGTCTTTGTACATACCAACCATTCACCGATCAGATTTTTAATGAAAAAGCTTATTACAAATGCTAGGGTGACTAGATGGATGTTATTACTACAAGAATTCAATATCACCATCATTGATAGGCCTAGAAAAGATAATTTAGTTGTTGATTACTTGTCTAGACTCATTCATGCAGGTGATAATACTCCAGTAGATGATGATTTTCCGGATGAGAATCTATTTGTTATTTCTACTTACAACCCTTGGTATGCAAATGTAGCCAACTATCTTGTAACAGGAAAGCTACCTCAGAATCTATCCTCCCGAGAGAAACAAAGAATTGTCCAACTAAGTGCCAATTACATGTGGCATGATGATTGCTTATACCGAACTGGGCCTAACTTGGTGATCAGAAGGTGTGTTCGGGAGGACGAGATGCATGATATTTTTAGAGCCTGTCATGATGGTCCATGTGGAGGCCATTTTGCTGACAAAAGGACAACATACAAGATTCTACAGTCTGGATACTATTGGCCAACTATTTTTAAAGATGCAAAGAAGTATGTGGCCAGTTGTGATGATTGCCAAAGAATGGGAAAACCTACTGCAGTTGATGAGATGCCCCTCCAAGCTCAGGTAGTACTTGAACCCTTTGAAAAATGGGATTTGGATTTTGTAGGACCTATTAACCCTATGTCTCAAAAGAAGAAGTACATCTTGGTTTGCAAAGATTATGTAACCAAATGGGTGGAAGCTAAAGCTTTGTATTCGACTAATGAACAATTTGTTGTAGAATTTATCTTTGAAGAAATATTTACTCATTTTGGTGTACCTCAAGAAATAGTCACTGACCAAGGAACCCAATTCACCTCAAATTTGGTCAAGGCTCTTACTGAACATGAAAAAATCAAACACATAAAATCTTCCCCTTGTCACCCTCAAGCAAATGGGAAGATGGAATCAACCAACAAGGTGATAGAGGCTATCCTCACCAAGACTATTCAGCTGCATCACAAAGACTAGGTTGATAAGTTACATGAGGCCTTATGGGCCTATAGCACATCTTGGAGAAATACAATAGGCCATACACCTTATGAGTTGGTGTATGGGAAGAAGGTACTACTTCCCATAGAATTTCAAGTAAAAACCTTCAGGACTTCCATGCAATTAGGGATGGATCTGAATGAAGCTAAAAAACAAAGGCTATTACAATTAAATGAGTTTGTTGAGATAAGACAAGATTCTATACAAAGGACCACCCTTATACAAGAGAAAAAGACTAAATGGAATGACAAGTACATCAAAAAGAAGCCTTTTCATTCAGGTGATTGGGCCCTCCTATATGATAGTAGGTTAAAAAAATTTAAAGGTAAATTGTCTACTAGATGGTTGGGACCCTATGAGGTTGATACAATTTATGACAATCGCTCAATAAGGATAAAGACCATTGATGAGAACCAGACTCCCTTTGTCGTAAATGGGCATCAACTGAAGGTTTATCATAAGCCTCTATCCAAAGAGGATTTTTTCAAAAATGTTCTTCAGAATTCCGAAATGCAACTGGTAAGCAAGAGGGTTTCTCCTCCTGCTGACCCACCACAGTAAGTTCAATTGCATGAATTAATTTGGCTATGTACATAGGTGTGTCGTTAGATAGAACTTTTCTTTTTTGATATAACTAACAAAAACAAAAATTTGGTTGTGTTCTCATGTAGATAAATGAATAAGGAGGATATTTACCAGATGGAGTCTTCTTTAATTTTTTCAGACTCTTTAAACTTGAAAACATCGGCGAGCAAGAATTGGCCCGGGCTCAAGAAAAATCCACGGGACAGTATATAGAGTTTTCTTTAAGTTTTTCAGACTCTTTAAAATTGAAAACACCGGCAAGAAGGAACTGGCACGGGCTCGAGAAAAATTCATGGGATGGTATATAGAGTTTTCTTTAAGTTTTTCAGACTCTTTAAAATTGAAAACACCGACGAGCATTAACTAATCTAGGCTCAATAAAAATCCACAAAAAAGTAGTAGCTAGGATTATTATTTTTGTAATAAAAAGTAAGTGTCAACAGGAGCAGTGATCAGCCTAGTTCCAAAAGAGGAGGGTTCTAAATCTCAACATATGTTCATCCAACTGTAGAATACCTTCCTGTCACAGAGCTTGGAGCCCAGTCACCAAAATTATTTTGCTGCAAACTCAGAGTTCCTGCATCTAGTGTCGGTATTTATTCCACCTACATAGTTTTTCAGTTGAATCAGATCACAGGTCCTCTTCCAGAACACTAAAAGACACCAACTACTCCTACAAAGTGCAGCCTACAAAATTTCTAGTCTACAAAGCACTACCACTAGGTACTGTGTCAAATTCTCCTCAAGTACCAGAATACAATGTTTTCCTCTATGCTCATCCGGTACCAAAGGAGAGGGCCTACATTTTTCTAGTACTAGTCATAACCCTACGTTCATCCGGTACTGATGGTCGCCTTTGTGCTCATCCGGTACCAAAGGAGAAGGTATGTGCTATTTTGGTATTGATCACAACCTTGTTTCCATCTGGTACTCAGGTGATCTGGTACTAGTAATAAGGTGTTGGTAGCTCTTATCATATATTCAAGTTTTGTTGCTTGATTTAAGTGTTTCAAGTACTAGGACGTATAGATTCAACATTTTTCGTTTTATTAAATAAATTAGACTGATTATGCATTAAACATATGGTTACTCTCGAATCATGACACACTCCCTACCACGAACTCTTGTAAATCCTCGTCTACATTTCCGTATGAAGAAAATGTCTCTATTTTCCTTAAATGTTGAGAGTACGAGGTCATTGTGTCTCTTACAGGATCAAATTCATGCCTTTCATTTATCTGGTAGAGAAACCTCATAATCCCATGATTCACTATCATGCCATATGAATGACTCGAGCCGCATCTTTATGCATGTCAAACCACGATTCCGATGACGTCAGTTGATTTCATACTCGTGAGTTTTGGTCATAACAACCACATCTCTTGTCATCATTATCTAACACTCCCATGAATATGGTCTGACGCCAACTCTCATACGAATCTGTAAGTTATTCATGGATTCGACCTGTCTTACCTTTTCATCATTACCCTCGATGTGACCATTGTAAACCGAATCTAAATTTATAAACGCTCCTTTGGATGGCTTTGCAAAAGAATCGGTTAAGGAGTTGGAAAAGACCTCCGAGCTAGTTATTGTGTCTCCTCAAAAATCGGTTAGTGAGTTAGAAGAAACTCCTAAGATGACAAGTGGAAACAAAGGGAAACTCAAAATGGGGAAGGCTCGAAAGAAACAAATTTCCGAGCCTACACCTCAATCTTCTAGAATGAAAATAAGGATTGATCAGCAAGGGTAGACTCCAGGACCCACAATTCGATCCTTCAAGATAAAAATCAAATCAACGCAGGATAAACAAGTGTTTGGGCCTATAACTGCCATTAAGATGAAAAAGAGGAAGTTGTTTGAGGATACTTCCACCCCTATCAACAAATCTGAGGAAGTCTCACTTCCTATACGAAGGACCACCATAAGCATGGCCAAGCAAACAACAGTTTGGCATATGCCTTCTCTTCAAAGAGAGCAAATTGATATCCCAAATTCTCTAGAAAAAGAAAGTGGCTATGGAGCTACGATTAGTGAGATAGAGGGGTTGGTGACAGAAACTTTAAGGGGTATGAGAAAGGAAAAGGAAACCCGAGAGGAGGTGATTAAGAAAACAACCACATCTAGTCCAGACAAATCTCTGAGAAAACAACAATTGATAGTGAATATTGGGAAGTTGAAACAAGAAGTTGCAGAGTACCAAGTATTGGATAGGCACATTAAGGCAGGGAACGCACAATTAAAATATCATAATGCAGAGGTCTCTACTAAACTCAACAAAGTCTTACAATTGATCCAATACACCAGAGTAATTACGAAGGAATTGAGGAGTGAAGCTTCTGGTTTTAACATACTACAGCCAAAGAAATGATGGGGAATGGTTCAATTTTGCAAAAAGTTTTGAGTATCATTTTTGATGTTCTTGCATGAGGACATACAATGACTTTAGCATGGGGGAAATGGTGAGTCTCCATTTTGACACTTATAATGCCCTATATTACCCTCTATCTGATCCTATTTTACCTATGCTATGAGTATATACTTGATTGTTTCCTCCATGAATACACTTGATGACCTTGTTCATGTGCATAGAGAGGTAACTTATGATTAAGGCATGATTTGTTTAGTTTTCTTGAGTTAATTCGATTAAATGTTTGATTTTGTATGATCCTAATTGTTTGACTCTTAATAAGTTTGATCTGGTACCTCACTATTCCAGTACTACAGCTATAGCGCGATCTAGTACTGCAACTACAGCGTGATCCATTACCCAGTCTATTCTGGTACCAAAGCTCCACCTATTCTAGTACTATCCGCTTAGCGTTATTCCAGTACCAAAGCTCCACCTATTCTGGTACTATCCGCTTAGCATTATTCCGGTACCCTCACAACATGGCATCTGATACTAACACAACTCAGCATCGCATCTGGTACCATCCCACTCTGCGCTATTTCGGTACCAAGTCTTGCACCCATTCCGGTACTGCTCGTGCGCCTAATCCGGTACTCATGGTGGTGAGTGTGTTTATCCAGTACCAAACCCCTATTTCCAAAATTCACCTATTGAACGAGTACGTTGATGGAAATTCCAAGAAGTCAGTTGGATCGAAGTCTCTAAAGCATTTTTCGAGATCATGATAGACTTCATCACTCATACACTTCGTGTCATGAGGATGAAGTCCATCCCTATAGATTCGATGTGAAATACTAATTGTAATATTTTAAAAACTATTTGATACTTATCCTTAGATCTTGATAGTATCATCGCACCTTCTTTATAAGGGATGTTGTATAGGCGATAGAATAAGATGGATGTAATGAAGCAAGTAGCAAGAACCAAATGATACATATTGTCTTAATGTACGAGATGATGAACTGATGATTCAATTTACAAGTTGAAGAAATACAAATGATTTGTTGTGCAATTCCTGAGTATGATTAGAACGTTTTAATCTATTATAGTTTTAGAGGTACCTTGTTGGTTCAGCAAGGGCCCACCACCCCAACCAAGGTAAACCTCCCTATACATGCTTTGTGTGATTGTCTGAGTGTGAATATTTAACAATTGTATGTGTTGTCAATTATTTCAAATACATTTTAAATTTCATCATAGAATCATTTGCTTCGGAATGAGTGAGAGTAATTAGATATTAGACATAATAGATAGTTTCCTTTTCTACTTTTGTAGGTTGACATTTGATTGACAAGAATCTGATGTGTGGAATTGCTAAGAAAAGAGAGTGTTATTTTGAGTTTGCAAGTGTGGTGTTCTCAGTGGTACAGGAACCATAGGACTTTATCTCTTATCTTCATGTTCCATAAAGAAGTCTCACAGTCATGTTGATTGCTTCATGTACTAAAGAAGGTTTGATTGAATAGAATAGAGTTGTGATTGATTTTTGTTTAAGAGTGACTAAAGTTGATTTTTGATTATTGTTTTCGATTGCTACAGAAAACAAGATCTTAAGTTCATCTCTCTAATTCAAAAGCCTGGAATGAACAGACTTGTCACCTACGAAAGAGTCTTTTAATTGAGTTTTTGTTTGGGAAGTTTTGTTATCAATTTTCTCTTCTAAGTTTAAAGTTGTGTGAAGCATTCAGAAATTCTAGAAACAAAGTATTATGTTATTAATTATTTTCTACTTGAGCTAGATACAACAGACATAGGTAGGTTACCTGTTCTTGGCACATATAGTGTAACAACTCTGTTGATTATGAATCCCGGATTGACATATAAATGAGTGTAATATATTGAAGATATTTATACACCAACAACCAGAGTGCACATTTCATATTCCATTGTGATTTTCTATTAATAATGGTTCATATTTAATGTGAAATGTAGTTGTTTCAAATGACAACACATCAACTTTTTTGTCACAGGTTGAGAGAGTAGGGTAGAGGCTCAAAATGCTCATGGTACGGGAGTACCATACTTGGATATTTACATTGAAAATTATTGATATCCATTTAAAATAGAATGGGCCACCCTCTATTTTCCCCTTCTTATGCATCGCCATATTCACAAGGTACGCTTGCCAACTATTGATAATTTTCATATTGAATATGACATCGGGCATAAGGTGTTGGTTTAAGAAATGAAGTGCAATGTGGTAACCACTTGTAATTGCATTACAGAAGGATTGTACAATATAAAGTCTCAAGGATTGTACATTGAAGTTTGTTGCTACTAAATAGAAAATTGTTTCAAATAGACTGTCCCCACAACTAGATCTGCTACCTACTACACAAATCAATCCATGAGCACACATCCTATGCATAATACGCTTCCAATAGTATTCAAGGTCCTTTCACATCAGTGACAATAATGTACTAGAATCCTCAAAATCGCATCTGGATAGTTTTTTGTAAAGCAATGATTCATAATAACCACTAACAAGATTTGCATCATGGAACAAGATGCAATATGGGTCTCCATTTGCATTTCTATTGAAATGTAGATACCTTGTTTTTCTTGTTATTGACAAGACTTTGATTGATATGTTCAACCAATTTGCTAGCCATCGTATGCAAAATGTATCTCCCCATAACCCTCTCTCATTTTCATTTACATTTAAAGATGCAGACAAAGGCATTTTGGAAAAGTATGTCTCTACATCACGGATTTCATGCAATTTGTACAAAAAAATAGATGTTAGATCATATTGATATTAATATAATGCCTATGCATCACCATTTCTTAAACAAACCAAGAAATTATCCATCAATCCATTTTGCAGTTCAATGGAGCTATAATGAAAATGCAATAGCACATGAAATGCATCAAATAAACAATCTCTGGGAGTATATGAAAACGTATCCAATCTAAAAAGGCCATTGTTATCCAGTTCATGGTCAATGCTAGTATGTGAATTGCACTTCCTTTTAGCTTGATATCTTTCAAAATCTAATCTTTATGACATTTATTAATTTATGTCATTCGAATGGCCCCTAAGTTTTGTTTATGATATTATAGGACTTGCAATAAAGAGAACAACAAAATATCATAAGAGCATATCATATTTTTGTTCTGTCAACGTTGATTTGTTTTTATATAACTCTACAGTTAGAGAAAGGGTATGAAACTAGGGTTTTCTAACCCTCATTCCACAAAACCAGAAAAATATCTTGAAAGCCTAAATTCATGGCAAAAGAAAAAAAAATCATTTTCTTTCATGTGCATTGCTATGTGACGGATTTCTTACCTCGTCCTCACTTTTTTGAATATCTTGTCTCTGTATAAAAACCATGCAGCAAGAACTCTCACAACTTGATTTCAGTCCACCAGAAACCGAAACCCCTAATGAACACATAGAGGAGAGCTAGACATGACCTTATCTTTATAAGCAATCTAAAATTACTCTGATAATGCCTTTCTTTAACACGTTGAAACTCAAGAGAGTGGAAGAAAATGAAAGACACGATAACCAACCTTGAGAGAGTTGAAGAAAATAAAAGACAGAACGCCGAAAAATGGGTCAAACGATGGATCAAACTATGAGGGTGCTACCTTGAATGCATATACCCGCAACACAGACCTGATGGATTAAACTACGAGTATCATTAAGTATCACCATCAGTATAATTAGCTCTCTTATTTAATAGAATCAACCCATCCAATATCATACATCCGATGATAAAAGTAGACCAAGTTATCAATGCTCTACTCCTTTAAATGCATTTGAATACTAAACATAGCTCACACGATGTTCATTTGTTTAATGTCATTGCATACAATGTACATAGTTAAGTGTCATTAAGAATCAAAATAAATGCTCGATCAAACTGCGAGGTTCATTATGTGTGGCCGTTAGTATATCCATACTCTTCTCATTTAAATGTGTTGAATATCAATTGAGCAAAATAAATAGCTTATGCATGGTTCACATAGGCAAAACCCTATGTAATAGTGTTAAAGAATAGACGGTGAAGATCTAACTCGAGGTCTATTAGATCGACAGTTCTCGTCAATATCAAATATCGCCATATCGACATTTTTTTATTGTTGTGTAATTGTTAAACGCGATAGCCCGGTTGCCGATAATTGAAGCCCGTGGTTATAACACTTGGTTCTGTGGATAAACGAAAGATCGCGTGGATAGAAAAAGGGTTGCCGCATGGTTAACAAATAAGTGTCAAATGTTAGGAATAGTTGGAAGTCGTTGCACAAATCCATATGCTTGGAAACAAATCCAATCTCATACATCTGATGATTAAAGTAGGCAAATTTATTTGTACTCTGCTCCTCTAAATGTGTTTTAGCACTAAACATAGCTCACACGATGTACATAGTCTTACGTCATTTTATTCTAACTCTCTCTCATCCTATAGACCAGGGTTCCAAAGCCCATTGATACTAAACATTGAACGACGTGAAGCTTGCCATAAGATATCAAAGATATTAGCCACCCAGATTTTAGAAAAACAAATTAATTTGTTATATATATATATATATATATATATATATATATATTTCTTTTCTATGTTTAACATTAGTTATTGCACACAATTTTTTAGTCAAAGACAAATTAATAGATAGTCAAAGGGAAAATAGAATACTATATCCCTCAAGGGACAGGCGTAATAATATAGTTGATTGATTAAAGTGTAATTTCATTTTCACTACTACACAAGTATTATGCATTACTCTTTTACATGTCTATTTAAAAAAATATTCATTATGTCTTTAAATTATTTTCATTATATAAATATTTCTTTATAGAAACATTAGCTTTTCACTTTATGATAATTTATAAATTATTTTTATTATATAAATATTTATTTATAGAAACATTACTATTTCATTTATGATAATTTATATTAACATAATGATTGATTTATTACAATATCTATATCTATAACATAATGATTGGTTCATAGTGAATGTGAAATGTATCTGTTTCAAATGACAACACATCAACTCTTTTGTCATAGGTTGAGAGAGCAGGGTAGAGACTCAAAATGTTCATGGTACGGGAGGACCATACTTGGATATTTATATTGAAAATGATGGATATTCATTGCAAATAGAATGGGCCACCCTCTATTTTCCCCTTCTTATGCATCACCATATTCACAAGGTATGCTTGCCAACTATCGATAATTGCCATATTGAATATGACATTGGACATAAGGTGTTGGTTTAAGCAATGAAGTGCAATGTGGTCACCACTTGTAATTGCATTGTAGAAGGATTGTACAATATAAGGTCTCAAGGATTGTACATTAAAGTCTGTTGCTACCAAATAGAAAATTGTTTCAAATAGAATGTCCCCGCAACTAAATATGTTAATTACTGCACTGCTCAATCCATGAGCACGCATCTTATGCATAATACACTTCCAATGGTATTCGAGGTCCTTTCACATTAGTGAAAAGTAAGTACTAGAATACTCAAAATCGCATTTGGATAGTTTCTTGTAAAATAATGGTTCGTAATGACCACGAACACTATTTTCATCATGAAACAAGATGCAATATGGGTTTCCATTTGCATTTCTATTGAAATTAGATACCTTGTTTTTTTTTTTAGTGACCAGAGTGTGATTGATATGTTCAACCATTTTGCTAGCCATTGTATGCATACTGTATCTCCCCATATCCCTCTCTCATTTTCATTTACATTTGAATATGCAGACAGTCGCATTTTGGAAAAGTATGTCTCTACATCACAGATTTCGTGCAGTTGGTACAAAAAATCAAATGCTAGCTCATATTGATATGACTCTAATTCATCTGCATCGCCATTGCTTAAACAAACCAAGAAATGATATATTAATCCATTTCACAGTCCAATGGAGTTGTAACGAAAATGCAATAGCACATGAAATGCATCAAATAAACAATCTCCAGGAGTATATGAAAATGCATCCAATTTGAAAAGACCATGTCTATCCAGTACATGGTCAATGTTGGTATTTGAAATGCACTTCTCTTTAGCTCGATAGCTTTCAACATCTAATATTTCTGAAATTTCTTAATTTATGTCATTTGAATGGCCCCTAAGTTTTTTTTATGATACTATAGGACTTGCAATAAAGAGAACAACAAAATCTCAGAAGAGCATATCGTATTTTCGTTCTGTTAACATTGATTTGTTTTTATATAACTCTATATTCAAAGAAAGAGTATGAAACTAGGGTTTTTTGACCCTCATTCCACAACTAGAAAAATATCTTGAAAGCCTAAATTTATGGCAAAAGAAAAAAATTCATTTTCTTCCATGTGTATTGCTATGTGACGAATTTCTTACCTTGTCCTCACTTTTCTGGATACCTTGTCTCTTTATAAAAACCGCACAGCGGGAGCTTTCATGGCTCGATTTCAGTCCACCAGAAACCCAAACCCCTAATGAACACAGAGAGGAAAGCTAGAAATGACCTTATATTTACAAGTAATCTAAAATTACTCTGATAATGCCTTGCTTCCACAAGCCAAAAATCGAGAGAGCGAAAGAAAATGAAAGACACGATAACCAACCTTGAGAGAGTTGAAGAAAATAAAAGATGGAACGACGACAAATGGGGCAAACAATCAAACTATGAGGGTGCTACCTTGAATGCATAGACCTGCATTCAACCAAGTGTTCGACGCCAACTCATTTATTCACACTTGCTAGATTGTACCATAGTACCTTGACTCTCATTATCATCATCGATGGGTTGTCTCACGTTTGTTAATGGTATACATCAATGATCGATAATAAAATGATGTCTCACTTTGTTCAACTTCAACACATCTATTCACATAGTGTAGACTTGTACCGCGACAGATCGTTGTGAAGACTTTGGGTAAAATACGAGCACCACATCCTTTGTGTTCCTTCCCGACTCATATGGTACCACCATACAGACATTGGTACTTGCAGAGGATCAACTTGTTCGTTCTCTTGGTTCCATATATCCTATGTTCTTGATTTTGAGACATAGATCCACTGTGTATCTATTCATGGCTATGATATACTTTGACATGGATCCACTGTGTATTCCTTGTGGCCATGCTTGCTACTTCATATTTAACACATGGATCCACTATGTATTGTTCGTATCCATGGACATTAGTCATACTTTCATATGTACCATGGATCCGCAATGTACTTGCTTTGGTGGCCATGCTTTCCTGAGCATGAGTATGCCCGACTTGGGAAGCAAAACTCTTGTTTTATCTTTACCGACGGTTATTGTTCTTGAATCAATTGTTCGAGAACCTTCAGGGGTACTTCAATGCATCCTTGCCTCTCAAATTTTATAATGCATTTCGGCCATATTTTTTCCTTTCTAACCTCACACATTAGGGGGCATTTGTTATAGCACAAAATGCCACACCTATGCATTTGTGCCATGGCCTAACCCTTTCCCAAAGCTTGCTAGACATTTTCCCAAGTTGCCTCTCCAAAATCATTTAAAAAACATGCCTTATGAGCATATCCACGAGTTTCCCTAGTCCAAAGTGTGGACATCCGTGACTCTCCATCTTGCAAACCGCAGATGCCCTAAAAAATCATAAAAAATAAAATATTTTTGTGTTTTCGAGTGGGTTTTTTCGGTTGGGATTGTTCCCCAACATCTGCATGCCCATACACAACGGAATCCAACTCCCCCAACCTCTTGGGAAATAGATAAAAGCACCATTGAGGGATAAGGAGAGGTCAAGTCCCTTGGTGAAATATTATGCTGCCAATATCTAGCAAGCCTCCCTTCCCTATAATCCCTTGAGCAACACCCCTTTTTATTTGGAAACTCCTTTTCCAACATCTCTTTCTTATCTATATGGCTATAGGGTGTATCCTTATCCCTATTTGGGCCATCCAACAAAGAGTATAGTGACTGCGTTGAAGCTTGAGGGATTCTTGGAGGAACCTGGACAGTTGGCTTCGAGGTGATGCCAAAGGCAAGACAAGGTTGTAACTTACCTTTCTGATTTGTTATTAATAGATGAGTTTGTTTTCCCTCCTATCATGTGTTCATTATATGTTTTTGCTTATTAAGTTTACTTTGAATATGATACATGACATGTATACCCTTTGATCATGTAACTACCTTCGTAGCAACTCTTGTATTGTGTCCATTTTGTAGCTTGTTTCCAACAAATGATCAGGAGCTCGTCGAGAGAAAGGAGTGGGATTGACATCAAATGAGAGACTTAAGGTGCACCCTTTCTCCCGCTTCCTTCCCTAACTTCTCCTTGTAAAATATTTATTCTTTTAGTTTTGTGTGCTTGTCCTGGAGGGAAGATTTCTATCTTTTCTATACAATCTCAATTTGTTCTGATTTTGACCCAAAATTATGAGGGAAATATCCCATCAATAGCTTCCACACAGCTCCCGCGGGGAAAACCCTTTGTAATAGTGCTAAAGAATCAATGGTGAAGATTTGATCCAAGGTCTACTAGATCAACGGTTCTCGTCGATATCAGATATCACCATATCGACATTTTTTAATTGTTGTGTAAGTGTTAAACACGATAGTCCTGTTGCCAATAATTGAAGCCCGTGGTTATAACACTTGGTCCTGCGGATAAACAGAAGATCGTGTGGATAGAAAATGGGTTGTCACAAGGTTAACAAATAAGCGCCAAAGGTTAGGAATAGTTGGAAGACGCTGCACAAATCCAGATGTTTGGGAACAAATCCAATCAAATGTGTTTTAGCACTATACATAGCTTACACAATGTACGCAATCTTACATCATTTTATTCTCTCTCATTCTATTGACCAAGATTCCACAACCCATTAATACTAAACATTGAAGAAAGTGAAGCTGGCCATAAAATCTCAAAAATATTAGCCAACCATATTAAAAAAAACAAATCATTATATATATATATAATGATTTGTTTTTTTTAATATGGTTGACTAATATTTTTGAGATTTTATGACAAGCTTATTAAAAAAACAAATCATTATATATATATATATATATAGATAGATAGATATTGCATACAAATTTTTAAAATAGTCAAAATGAAATACTATATCCCTCCCACCTCAAGGATAATAAATTAATTAATTGATTGATTAAAATGTGATTTCACTTGCACTACTACAACACAATTATGCAATACTATGTCTATTTAAAAAATATTCATTACTACTATTTGTATGTTTTAAAATTATTTTTATTATATAAATTTTTTTTAGAGAAATATTACCATTTCACTTTATAATAATTTATATAAATTGTTTTTATTATATAAATATTTTTTTATAAAAATATTATTATTTAATTTTATGATAATTTATATTAACATAATATAAATTATTTTTATTATATAAATATTTTTTTATAAAAATATTATTATTTTATTTAATGATAATTCATATTAACATAATATAAATTAACATAATGATTGATTTATTACAATATCTATATTACTAAATTCTATATCTATTTTAATAATATTTTAATAACATTTCAAAATATTTCTATAATATATATATTTATTTATGTATTTTTAAAACTAAAATACATATAAACCTCAAACATATGCATTAAATGTAAATAGTACAATGTACCATTTTGAATTTCCAGAGGCAATATTCCATAATTATGTGATATATGGTTTATAATTTTATCTGGTCAACACACTGAATGCAGATGTGGCAGGAGGTCAAAATGGTAGTTGTTTCGACATTATTACTCCAACAATCTCCTAGTAGTCGGACTTTTATGTTATGCTTTTCCCAGAAATGTGCTTTTCATTACTCTCCATGATTATTAGTCATGGACATCATATTGGCAACTTTATATATCAACCTATGATGGAAGCCGAAGCATAAGCCTAAGCCTTCTTAAATTTTAACCAAATTCCGACCAAATGAGGCGGCGAAGACGGTGCTCCACCACCGTAAGACAATCAAAGCAACGTTTAATTCTGCCACAGTTAAGAGTATTCTAGATCGCTCCATTTCAAATTCGATTTCTCAGAAAAAGCAGCCGCTCCCTCCATTGTGCCAACGGTCATTCACCAAGCCATTCCATTCATTTAAAAGCAAGAAGCCATGGATCGATAGATTGATCTTTGCCATTTTCCTTTCATGCGTTGCCGATATGATGACGATTTTATTTGATTTGTTTTCATATATGTTTTGGATTTCAATTCTTTCTTCATCGTTCTTTCATGGATCTCTGCCTGTTGCATATGACTTTGCTTCTGTGTTTTTATGGTGCACCATATTTTGTTTTTTATTTTTTAAAATTGTATGGTGGTCATATTCATATCATGGCATGACTGGAAGAAAATCTATGGCTTCCGGTACATCAATATGGCTTCTGGTACATCAATATGGCTTCTGGTACATCAATGTGTCAAGGTAAGTAAATCGGTTGTTCAATCATGATCAATAGTTTTGAGAAAATTTATTTTATAGATTATAGTTTGAGAATTTATTTTATAGATTTGGTGTAGGTGGGAGAATCAGATTAATCTCTTCGTGCCAGCAAAAATGAATTGTAAAATGCAGTAGTGATGGAGGGCAATAACGATTTGAATTTCAACATGATCGGAATTTAGGTTTTGTTTAATTTTTATTCATAGCTCGCACGATGACAACGATTTGTGCACTTTGCAGGAATATGAAGCATCGGTAAAGGTTTCAAACTAACGGACGTTGCAATATCCAGTGTGCACAGATGATCTATTATATGGATTTTTTAATTGTAAATTATATGGACTCGTGAGGTTGAGGCTACGAGAACTCAGATGGAACAAGGCTCAATGAATCCTTGACCTGATCATAATTATTTCAGGTATTTATTTTATGTTTTCAAGGAAGTTTAATTTCATTTTTTTCTTTGAAATTTATTTTGAGTGAAATTAATTTTACCAATAGTAGTGATTTCTTTTTTAAATAAAACAAATCAGAATGCTCTTTAATAGATATATGTTCCATAGTGCTTTTAATTTATTTTTTTAAGGAACTCGTTATCTTAAATTTTAGGGAATGATATTCTTTTGAAATTCATTGACCTAATCTGAGTAGAAAGAGGAATTAGAGTTTCATCTTCATTAGGGTAACTAAATTGGTTGGTAAATCATGATAAATAGTCTGGGATAATTTATTGTATAGATTTGGTGTAGGTAGGAGAACCAGATTAATTATTGTAAAATAAAATTGCTAGTCTGGGAGAATTTATTGTATAGATTTGGTGTAGGTAGGAGAACCAGATTAATTATTGTAAAATAAAATTGCTATGGGCTATAGCCATTTGAATTTCCCCATAATTCGAAAAGAAAAACTAATTTTATTTTTTTCATTCAAAATTATTCTGTATGAAATTAATTTTGCAAGTCATAGTTTCTTTTCATGGGAAATAAATCACAGTGTTATTAAAAAATTAGTTGGAGGTAGGTTAAATATATGTGACATAGTGCTTATAATATTAATTTTAAAATATTGATGTAGACACATGATGTCAAAGGAAATGAGACCAAAAATATAGTTATTGAAATGTGTCCAAACAGGCTGATTTCATGTTCATATAGGATAAAATGTTAATCAGCGAAAACCATGTTCAGACTCCAGTCTTAAAGTTGGCATTAATGGTCCATTCATTACTCTGACCAGATTTATTCATTATTTTGTGCTGAACATAACAAATAGAAAAACCTCGAGAGAAAACCCTCATGGTGGTATGTTTCCTTTTATATTTAATACATATGTTTTATCATAATTATAGATGTTCAATTCACTATTTTAACAAGATGTGTTGATATAACAAAAATAATGAATGGCTTCTGGTTTTAGTCTCATATTTGAAAACTAAAAGCATTGATTATTTTCGTGAGTGGTTTCACAATTTTTAGAATATGGTACATATTTTTTCTGTTTAGGATGGATCTAAAACCTACGAGCAGGTCGATTTAAGCCTTAGGTTTGCTAAAGCCGTTGCCAAATGAACACGCTACAATGCCTGATCACTGATCATAAAGAGGGTTTGGCTATAAACTTAGAATAATAATAATGAGAATAATAACACACACTCTAGATATAGACATGGTATCATCAAGAATGAACATTCATCATTTAATATGGTATTATCGTTGATTATTTCCTTAAGCTGGGTTAGCCTCTGCTTCTTTCTTATTGGGTTTCTCTGGTTTCGAACCCAGCGTCTGCTTTCTTATTGGGTTGGGTTTCTCCAGTTTTTCGGGAATAAACATCAAGTTCCAAGGATTTTTCTCCATCGACAAAATAGAATAAGCCACGAATCACATTGATATTCCATTTGTGGCACACCCATGCACAAATAGAATGACACCCAGTAGATGTGAATGTACAAACTGTGACCATTCACTGTTACTCTTGTCATCATCTTCTTTGTCCGTACTAGCCAGTTCTTTGATGTTCCCCTTTCTATTTTCAGATCAGGTGTTATCTTTCTGTAATAGAATCCAGTGAGATCCAACACTCTAGTGACCAATTTTGACAAGAATTGTAAAATGTTTGTTGAGTTGTTTCCTTTTTTGGGTCTAAACTTCAGCTGACTTCCTTTAGGTAGATCTCTCTTAATAAGCTCAATTGCATTGGCACACTCCCCAGAAAGAACAGTTTCTCCTCAAACGCCTTGATAAAATTCAAAATAGTTATCAGATTTTCATATCTCTTTACAAGGTTTTCAAAGTGGAATCTTATTGCATGATAAGTTGGGTTCTTTCTTTGCACTGTAATATCAGGCTTTTAGGTTTATGAATGAAATTTCCTGAGACCAATAAAGGGTATTGACCTCCAGTGTTGTACCCCAGAGATATTTTCAAAACAATTTGTCCTGTTTCAACACCATTTGCAACGATGCCTTTATCATTAACTCCCCGTTTCGAGTACCCTGTTCCAGCATAATATCTTGAGCGCCTGACAATATCTGTCAAAATAAAATGCTTCCCAGAAATTAAAAGTTTAACCTGCTTAAAGAATCCAGAAACCAATGCCACTGTCCAAAGTGTGTTGTTATGGCACTCATCGATGCCTTGTGTCGAAAATTCATCTCAAAAAAACATCGTTTCATAAAGTACTTGCCCTATCTCATCATTTGACAGATTCTCTTACATACTCAACATGATATGTGTAGCTGAAAAAGGCCCCCGGTAAGATCCACAGTTGATAGCAGCTTCTTGTATCTGTGTTCATCTTCAGAACATGCCAAATTTGTTCGTACAGAAGCATGTGGAACCATAGTTACCCTACTCCCAGTGACTCCATAGATGTCATGGCCATATAATTCCAATTCGCATCCGTTTTGTTACAAGTATCATATAATATGGCTTCAAAACTTGAAAAATCCAGAAATTCCATAGCAATTGGTGACAAAATTAAGGCCACCTGTAGACTTGATTGCTAGTATGTATTCTTCTGATTTGAAAGAAAAGAAATTTCTTTAGACCTTGCTCAAGTGTAGATCTAAACCTTGAGATACCCCTGTGCAAAACAAGGGGTAACATTTCGCTCCTACTTGGGGATATGTGCTTTCTTCAAAATTGCATGAGAACCTCATAACTCGGCCAAGTGAAATTGGTAAGCCAATGCATCCACTTCATCCTCTCGTCTGTACAGTGGCCCTTTCCCCTATGCTGCTTCATCATACCAAACAAGTACAGTGGCACTTTCCCCTATGCTGCTTCATCATACCAAACAAGGAAACAATAATGTTCCAGTGTTTATGAACTGAGATCTTTGTCGTCACTGCACTGTGCACACAATCGTTACCACCAGGATAAAAAATGAACCCATTAACTCCAACAGCCCAGTATTTCCATCTTTGGAAGGGCACCATTCCAATCGCCAAGTGTTTCAAGTTACCTCTTCTTGCAATGTCTGGGGTATATTTCCAAGTGCCCAAGAAATGGAAAACTTGATCGTAATGACATCTTCTAACATAGGCCTGGCGAGAAACACTGCAGCACTGTTTATTTGGTTCATAATCTATAATTCTCATAGCCCTGTTCCAATTCAAACATGTTCTCAGATTTGAATTTAGTAGAAAATCATTACAAATGCCAGCATTAGCAGTACATCTACTTTCAGAGCAGCCCAAAGGTGGCTTGAAAACCATCCAAACGATGACCTTATTCCTAAAAGATTAGAGTCAAATTCACTGATGTTATGTAAATTTAGGATGCAACTGTCCTTTATCATGAATACAAAACCGTTTTGTCTCAGAAATCAGTCTAGATTCCCCATCATCATATGAATAAAGTTTGGATTTTTTTATCTGGTTCGTCCTTGGAATCTGTAAAACTCCATGTCCTCCTTTCACCCTTAAATATTCCGAAACTGATATTTCCACCAGCTAATGAAATGGTAGCACCATTCATATCAGCATGTTGAAAAAGCGTTATCATATCATCCAAATCATCATCATTTCCACGTGACCTATATTTGCCCAAGTTAACTGTAGTCCACCGCAGTATTGCAACCTGTTTCACTGACACCTGTGGGCTGCATGGATGGGTGCCTTCAACCAACTTTCTTTCTAGGAACCCCTTTTTATAAGGAATGAGAAAGGCACCTGGATTATTTGTATTAGACTTCATTAAATATACACAGTATTCCCAAGAACAACTTAGTTCTGTTGCAGAACTATGTGGATCATCTAAATCTTGATTCAAACATGCAGAATTTGGTTCACATGGCAGCCTATCAAAAGAATGATTTGGAGCTTCTTCCACTGGGCCTGCAATTTGGTCTTCATTATACTATTTCCACCAGAAAAACTGTCACGCAAATGATCCCCATATTCTTTTCCACCATCTGGGTCAGTCACAACATCACCATGTATTGGAGGGTCTTCAAAATTTACAAGGTAATATTTATGCTTCTCCTGTTCTAATGGCAGGCTGAAGATTTCATTACTTACAAAGTCAAAGGCACGTGATCTTCTGGTACCAACACACAACAATTTGTCATTCTGCGCATCCTCATCTTTATCACAATGATGACCAAAATTGTCACATTCAAGAGTGCTAGTGAAAGTGAGGTCCATTGTATGGCTGGGAACAAAAGTAGAAAAATGCCCTTCCATGATTGCTTCCGCAACACGACCTTCCCTTCTGATTTGTACAATCCCAAAGTTTTCTTCTAGAAATTGAACATCAGATCTGTCACTATTTTCAAACAGCTTCCCCTTGTCCCGCTTGGATTTTCTACGAAGCTTCAGATTCGCAGCATTGTCTACAATGGGGCAGTCAACCATGCCATCATCAAAATCAGTCCCAAAAACAGTGATAATTTCATCAACACCAAGATCCTGTGTAGTGCTATCATCATAATCTCCCTGGTGGCCAAACTCACTGTAACCCAGCTGAGTAATTGCAGCAGAATCCTCTGTATGGGTGCTGGATCTAAGGACCATAAAATGCTCTTCCCCCACGTTGGAACCTGAAAATTGACTCTGCCCCAAATCTGACTTCCTTCGATCATATCCGTCCTCCATATTATAAATAAGGGGCTCACCAAAAATCACTGTGTAATATCTATGATTATTCTGATCCAGAATTAGAAGGCCCGAGTTGATCAGCAAATCACCATTAATGCCAAGGGTCCTATAATATGCGTATTCTGGAAGAGAATTCCTAGCTTCTTCAGAGTTTTTCTTAGAATGTTCTCCATTCTCATCGTCATTGACATAGGGTTGTTCTTTTGGGACAGCAAGAATATTGTTACATGCTTCCTCTTATTTAAAAGCCACAACCGGGATTTCTTCTTCTATGAATGTTTCATCTTTATCATAACAAAACTCCTTGAAATTCCAACCCTGTTCTTTGACCAGGTGTGGGATGGGCATCTATCCCAAAGCAAATGTCTTCAGTAGTTTCATGGACAAAATTATTCTTCCTGCGCTACTCTTCTCTATAGTCAATACAATCATAAAAAATGAGAGGGTAATCATGTTGGGTATGTGTTATATTCCTTTCTCTATAGTCAATACAATCATAAAAAATGGGAGGGTAATCATGTTGGGTATGTGTTATATTCCTTTATCTCTGCCAGATATTTTTGAGCTTCCCAAGATTTCTTTTTTGCCCATTCTGCTACTAACCTCTTGACTTTTTTCAAATTTTCTGCAAACTAAAACATTGGTTCTCCTATATTTGGATCATATTTCCTCCAATTCATCATGATTGAGTTTTTGAACCCTTCTTCTTCTAGCCAAGTATGGTTAGATTTAAAGGGACCCAAAAGTTTTTGGCCATCTTTCTGAAATTGTAGCAATATAGGTAGGTGGTTAGAGACATCTCCTTCTCCAACCCATGGCTTTAATCTATTTGCTTCTTCCAAAACCATTTCTACAACCAGAAATCTGTCTAGATGTTTTGACACTCCTCTTGCACTTCTGAAGTTTGTCCATGTTGGAACCATCTCATTAGGCTCCACATCACATAGGCATAGGTCTTCAAACAATTGGACACAGAATCCAGCAAGGGGATCCTATTTGGCTCCTTCTCCCCAAGTTTCCCCAGCTTCCTATTTGGCTCCTTCTCCCCAAGTTTCCCCAGCTTTCATTGTCAAACTTAAATCACCTCCCAATATTACATTGTCATCTCTAATCCTATCCGACTGTTTGAATTTTTTGAGAAGATTTCCCTATCACTGTATGGCCCATATAGATGAATGATAGAGAATACTTTCCCCAATTCTTTAGATTTTAATTCTGATTTGATACCTATAGGTAAGAACGAAAAATTAGTGAGATCCATTGTATTCTTCCAGTAGGTGATAATGCCTTCCGATCCTCCCTCAGATTTTGATGACTTAAAGGACCAATCTTTTAGAAATAAAGCCTCTACTTTCTTCCCCTCACACATGGTTTCTTGTAACAATATGACATTTGGTTTGAATTTAACAAAACACCTTTTATGGGCTATTTTTTTGGGCTATTTTTTTGTGGATGTCCCTATCACTTTCACATTTAATGATAGAATTATCATGGTTTATATAATTTCCTTTTTTAACCTTGTTAATGATTTCTTCTTTGCTAGGGTTAGGTAGAATATATGGCTCACTAATGATACATGATCATTTTTTTTTGCTAGTACTTCTTCTACTCCTTTTCTTCCTTTTGACAACAGTCTCTTCTAGGTCTTAAGTTATACTTGGGGCTAGTTCTTTCATCATCTTCAATGGAGTGTCCTATCAAGCTGTCAACTGGGTCTGTTTTTGACCTCAGATCAACTGTTATGTAAATGTTTTGCTGCTGTTTTAGGACAGCCAACAATTCAGGAACTTCTTGCTGATTTGTTACGATTGTACTTGCAATTTTAGGTGCTCTAGCATGTAGTTTTAGTAACCAGAAGTTAGCACATGCATACTAAAATAAATACAACACACCTAGATATCTTTACAGCTGAAAATAAGCGGATCTAAAAGACTAACACACATCATTTTGTACACAAGTATTTTTTATCAAAATGACCCTGGATAAAACCCCCTCGGGGAAAACCAGTTTGGGATATATGTCTATATATGAGGAAAATGGATGGTGGAATACAACAAGTACAAAATATAGATGAACCTGATACAATAGTAGTTTGATCCAAGCTGAAATACAAGTCCAAATGAACCAGGTGTGCCCCTCATAAATGCTCTCAAATCCACCAAAATTGTTGTAGAGGCAAACTGTGAACTCTGAATGGAAAACCCCTCCATAGTAATCAAGCACTGGTGTTGGCCTCTCTTTGAAACTGATCCCACTGCAATCTGACAGGTGTAAGACCTCCCCATTGCTGATGCGCCCTCCACAACAATGGAAGCTCCTCAGTAAATAAACCAGGCTCCAAGCTAGATGCCTCTCTCCATGAAAGTATGCACCCAAGCTAGCCTCAACTCATGCAACAAACCTCATGCCAAAGCTCCCTCTCAATCTCTCCAAGTGAGCAAATGAAGTTATGAGTTCTCCTTTGCCCTTTGCGCCCCTCTTGAACCTCCATAAGGATACCTAAGATATGGATGGCTGAGATCATCCCATCTCCCATCTAATCAAAGGTTGAGATCTCTCCAAAAGAATCTCACTCAAAAACCCACTTTGGGTTAAGTTCCCTAAGTTCTCTTTATGTCTCTAATTCACCCACAAAGTGAATTAATAGTCATTTTAGGCATAAATGACAAAATTTCACTTTTCACTTAAAACTCCTAAGTCAAAGTGAAATTAGACACAAAGTACAAGGCACAAAGTACATAGTACATCCCACATGTGTTTAGGAGAGCAGAAACACATGGGGAACACCTCCCAAGGTACATAATATCAACACTCCCTCTTACCGAGGAAGGTGTTCCTCACCAAGCCCATCTTGTCTCTGAAGTAGACATGTTTTCCCCTTGGCAGGGCCTTGGTGAGTATATCTACAACCTGGTTGTTAGTCGATATATACTGCAACTGAACTGCGCCTCTTTGAACCCAATCACAGATGAAGTGGTACCTAATCTCAATGTGCTTCGACCGGTTATGAAATACTAGATTCTCATAGAGTTTTATACAACTTTGATTATCACTGTGAATGACGGTCGGTGACATTTCATGACCAAACAATCCAACCAACATCTTACGAAGTCAAATGGCCTCGCAACTGGCTTGATTAGCCACCATGTACTCTGCCTCGGCCGAACTCAAAGCAACTGACTTCTGCTTCCAGCTGAACCAGGAAACAAGCACTAGTGTGTGGCCTCCCTCTTAAAATTGATTTTGAATTTTTTATTTTAAGGAACTTACTATCTTAAATTTTAGGGAATGATATTCTTTTGAAATTCATTGACCTAATCTGAGCAGAAAGAGGCATTAGAGTTTCATCCTCATTAAGGTAACTAAATTGGTTGGTAAATCATGATAAATAGTCTGGGAGAATTTATTGTATAGATTTGATGTAGGTAGGAGAACCAGATTACTCTCTTGTAAAATACAATTGAAATGGGCTATAGCAATTTGAATTTCTCCATAATTCGAAATAGAAAGACTAATTTTATTTTTTCATCTAAAATTATTATGTATGAAATTAATTTTGCAAATCATGGTTTCTTTTCATGGAAAATAAATATGCTATTAAAAAATTAGTTGGTGGTAAGTTAAATATATGTAACATAGTGTTTATAATATTGATTTTGAAATTTTTCTTTACCAAAGTTATTATATTATTAAATTTTAAGGAATGATATTACTGTATACAAGAAGTAAGTCATGCCTATTTGCAAATATTGTCTACAGTTCCAAATCTGATTTTTTTATAACTATTTGGTGATTTCTTGGATTCTTTTACGATATCCTCTAAAGCGTACAAGAAGGCTGATTTAAGCCTACGAGCAGTCTGATTTAAGCCCATACATGCCAGTCGAGTTCTCTTTGGTTGGAGCACTGTTATTTGAATGCTTTGGTTCGCTCCTCAAAAACCACAGTGCTAGCCACACTACATCCTCCCTTGTTAGTGCCCGAGCTCTGTTAAACTGTTGGTACTTGTGTTATTACATGCTACAGCTAGCATGTTAATTGCTTGTGTAAATTTTTCAGTACAGTCCAAGGCAACCTCACACCACAACGTTTACGAATAGGTGTTTCTTCTGAACATTGTGAAGATCACAATCATCGTTTATCTCAAGCCATCCACTCCAGAGCGAAACGATAAATCCATAGAATGTTCTTAACCTGATTGTAGATTTGGTCATTAGAGACCCAGTTAAAATCAAACTCTGTTACTCCATAGTTTCTGAGTTTTCGTTCACATCAGAGTTTCTAATTCGCTTCCCTGTTATTTAGCATGGAACCTTCTCCGCAGACTATTGAGTGATTGAGACTAGATGCGGGCAGCTCCAGCGCTTGCATTTTGTCCATTCACTGAAGTAAATCCACTCCCACGCACCTGTACGCCTTCTTTATTCTTCGTCATATTTATTTAATGAAATGTGTGGACACGTGATTTTAAAGGTAATGTGACCAAAAATATCGTTATTGAACTGTGTCCAGACAGGCTGATTTCATGTCCATATAGGATAAAATGTTAGGGAAAACCATGTTCCGACTCCAGTCTTTAAGGTTAGGCATTAATGCCCATTCATTACTCTGACCAGATTTATTCATTATTATGTGCTGAACATAACAAATAGAAAAACTCTAGAGAAGACCCTCATGGTGGTATGTTCGCTTTTATATTTAATACATGTGTTTTATGTGTGTTCAATTCACTATTTTAATAATATGTGATGATATAACTAAAATAATGAATGGCTCCCATATTTGAAGCCTTAGGTTTGCTAAAGCCGCTGCCAAATGAATACACTACAATGCCTGATCATAAAGAGGGTTTGGCTATAAATTTAGAATAATAATAATGAGAATAATAACACACTCTAGATATAGACATGGTATGAGCATTCATCATTTAAAATGGTATTATAGTTGATTATTTTCTTAAACTGGGTTAGCCTCTACGTCTTTCTTATTGGGTTTCTTCGGTTTCGAACCCACTGTCTGCTTTCTTATTGGGTTTCTCTGGTTTCGAACCCACCGTCTGCTTTCTTATTGGGTTTCTCCGGTTTCTCGGGAATAAACATCAAATTCCAAGGATTTTTCACCGTCGACAAAATAGAATAAGCCACGAAACACGTTGATATTCCATTTATAGCCTATGGAGTATCACGGAAATATGGTGAGAACTAAACGTGTGAAGTGACAAGTCCATGTAACATGAGTTTGTATTGACATTCATTAAATTTAAGAATCTCCTTCCAAACCAGAAAATTCAGTGAACCAAACGACAAAGAGAACTCCAGCTATTCGGTAGATCCAGGAGTTTCAATCGAAATACCAAAATAAAATTTACTTCCAAAATCTTAATTATTAATTTAATATTTTCAACTATAATGTTTTTGAAAACTCCACGGTTCCAGTACCTGGTCGCCAAGGATATATCTAAAATAATTAAGAGGATCATTATTAATATTTAGCTATCCAGATATTATATCTAAATTTATGTCATTATTACTAAAATGACTATCAAGTCAAAAAAAAAAAGATATTGTATCCAGATATTATTACTTTCACAAACACGGTTTCTTGGTTCTTTTAATTTGTCTTGTATATGCACTTTATAGCCTGTTTTTATATATAGCCAGAATATCACCATTCAGCTCTTTAAGTACAGAGCCATATAGTGTTGGTAACCAAAGGATGGGTGGAACTAAATCTTAGTTCACTTACTGCACCCTCCTCTCAATATTGTCTAACCCTTTCTTTTGAATACTGTCTAATCCTTTCTGACAGTTGAGTTTACTCCATCGAGTTTACCCCATCCCCTGCAGTAACCAAGTCCTTAGGGACGGGGAAATGCAAGGAATATGTTGAGTTTCCCCATGTCCTGCACTGCAGTCCCCAAGTCCTTGGGGACGATGAAATGCAGGGGATGCATTAGCTAGGGGTGAGCACAGTTCATATCCTTTTAGGAAGCATATTCAGGGAATTAATTTTCCGTGTAAATAAGATCGAAACCCCTATGTGTATGCCAGAAAAATCCATTACGACCCTTCCTTGTGTCTTTTCTGCAACTTAGTCTGCAACTCTATGACCCCTGTGGCACACTGTAATGTCCCCCACCTCTTAATGAGGAAGTTTGAGAAGACTCAGTGGCCTAGGCATCCCCACTAGGCCATAGTCTCACACTGAGGGGAAGGGTCAACCAAA
>ML793374.1:243963-257642 GCA_009831015.1 Picea engelmannii | reverse complement strand
CAAGATCACTTGCTTGGTTAGTACTTCATATAATCATGGACTTCTGATATAAAGCAATTGATAAACAATATTGATGAAGTAAGTAAACGATGTACAATAGCAATTATTATAATATATGTCACTTCACAATAAATGCTAATGGCAATCAATATAACAATATCAATACTAGAAACAACGCCTTAGCCAATCATTCAATTGCTTTTAAGATAAATCAATGCTGCAATGTATAAAGATAACACAAGTAGATAATAGTAGCAGTAAATGTTAGTCTAAACTAGGGTTAGAAGGGTTAGTAATTGTTCAAAGTATTGGATGTTTGTATGATCA
Source organism: Picea engelmannii (assembly GCA_009831015.1). Lineage (NCBI taxonomy): Eukaryota > Viridiplantae > Streptophyta > Pinopsida > Pinales > Pinaceae > Picea > Picea engelmannii. Next base: position 257,315 of record ML793374.1, on the reverse strand, counting down.
AAGTGCTCAACACAAGAAGTCTTAGATCAGTGCGTTATTAGGGCAAATGGAGTCAAATGGCTGCAAATGTTGAAGGGATGAAATGATAATGATATGGCCAAATACAAGAGGGTTAAATGTTGAGGTGTTGCTAAAGCAAGGCCTCAACAATGAAACCCTAGGGGAGAAAGGCTCACTAAGGTGTAGAAACCCTAGGCCTTAGTGCATTTTCTCCTTCCTTGGCTCAAAGATAAGATAAAAAATGGATAGGCTAGAAGAATAGGATTAGAGTGTTACTATGGCAAGGCTCTATCTAACTTCAGCAAAATCAAATGGCTCTTTAACTTAGTAGGGACATGAGACAAGGACACCAACATGTGCTTGTCACCTAGGGTTTAATCCAGCAGATTATAATAACAAAATGCAAGTAAACAATACCATAACCATTCAATAAAGAAGTGTTTTGCAGAAATTTACTTACATCCACCAAGCAATCATAAGCCAAACCCTAGTTGTAAACCTTCCACCAAGATAATGCCAAAAATCACCAAAAATAAGTCTCCTTCAACAAGTGCGCCACAATTTCAGCCAATAACCCTAAGAGGGCCAAAAATTTCAGACCTCACCAAGTGGTCAGTGAAAGATGATGAAAATATGAGAGTTAAAACCCTCAATATATACCATACCAATGACCTTAATTAAATTTTAGGTCATCAAAAGGTCGACAAGGCCAAAATACCAAATAATACTGTTTTACATTAAAATGTCATAAATTAAAACCTAATCAAGCAAAAGTAAGACATCGTGCCCCTTTTAGGGTGACGGTATCCCTTTCTAGGGCAAATGTAGCCTCCTAGAGAAAAACGTTAGCCCTCCTTGGGCGTCTCCAATATGCCACACATGCCAAACTGCCATGAATGTCTCCCAAAAATTTCCATAAAGCTGGATGATGTCATGGGCATCCTGGGTGACGTCTTGGGCCTTCCAAGGCCAACGTTCCAATGGAGAGGGCACAACCCCCCTGGGTAAGGCTCTGCTAGGGTACCTTTGTGAAACGTCCTCCTCTTCTCCGGTGCAAACCCCTCTGTCCTGGCTTTGCCCCCTGCTAGGGTCTCAACATCCATCTGGTGGGCTCTTCAACCCCATGGAGCTCCGAACTAATCATCTCCCCGTGTGTACCTGTCCAATATGGTACCTGTCCATCAGGTATGATCCTGCACATCAACATATACACCCTCCATGGGCTCATAAGTCACAGGGATCATAGCAATGTCAATCACATCCAATCATCAATTTTATTAAACATGTGCACAAAACCCCTTTTACCCAGTCAAGTGCTCAAAGACATTATACAAATCTGCAATGCAAGTTTGGAGGAAGTGACAGGGCGTCCTATTGGGCTAGTGTCCATTGGAAAAGGGATGTTTCTAGAAGAGATCAAATCCAAGTCATGTAAATGGGTAAGGTGGATAAGGGATGTCCTTACAAGGGGTGCAATGATAGTAGGGAAATGCAGGGCTTCCCTGTGGGTGCCTTTGTAGAAGGCGAGCTACACCTGTCCTAGATGCAATTGTTTCCAAGCCCATTCATGCCTTTTATTCTTTATTTTTTATTGCTTTTTCTTCAAGAAGCTAATCAAGGGACACTGCACTGGCGTGGTGACCAGTGGTGGCAACGTTACCCACAAGCACTTTCACGGAAATGAGAAGGTTGGCTCGTGATGAGACCCCCTTTCTCTTGGCCATGCAACCAAGAGCCACTACCCTAATGTGGTAACCAACTTCTAGTAGTGTCATACCGTTAGGTGCCCATGGACGTAATAGGTTGGCTCGTGATGAGACCCCCTATCATCTAACTAGGTCTTGTTTTATTATTTTTATGGGTCCCTCTTGTTTCTTGCTGAGAAGCCTTTTACTGCTTTCTCGGGGATCCATGGGCGAAGCATCTCGAGGTTTTAATTTTAGGCTTTTATCTTTTTCCAGTTGCTTTTACCTTCTGGGCCTTTAGCCCCTTCTTTCCACAAGGCAAGGTGCAACCCTTAAATGATTGGCCAACCTAATGCCCGAACAAATGTAATGGGATGGATGAATGGGAAGTAAGATGAAAAAGTGGTAATATGACAGGAGAGGACGATGAATTTTCATAAATCCCCCTAGTGGCAACTCAAAACCTATGGGCATAGGCTTACTAGGGCATCCTGTCAATCCCCCCAGACATGGTCAAGTGGATAGTTATAAGATCCAAGCATTTGTTAGAAACAAAAAGAACTAGATGCACATATTCAAAGGTTTTGAAGATTAGAGTGACACAATGCCATGATACCTGGACTTATTACCTCATGGAGCAAGAACCATCTCTGATACAGGACCAAGCCGAGGTGATGGATGCTACTGTTGCTGACAAAGTGGAGGCACTGAAAGGCAAAAAATATGGGCCCTCCAGGGCCATGCTCAAGTCGATCTGGCTCTCACTACTTCATGTTTTGGACCCGTGGGCCTCGAGACATAATCTCCTTAGTTATCCCTAAAAGTGGGGGAAAACATCTGGCTCCAACTCGGGGACATGTGCTCATCATAGAGCGCATGAGAACCTTAGAATATCTAGCATAACCTGTAACCTGCTTGATCTCAATAGAAACTATTAGTAATCATTTGGGGTGGTGATATCACCCCCAACTCATATATATATATATATATATATAACTGAAACAAAAGAAGTCATATGTACAAGTGTGAAAGCAAACTACTCTAGTATGCAATGCAATGGTATATACAATGAATGCAAATGCCTACCTATTTACCTGCACTTACCTGTGAAGTCAAGTTCCCCCACCTTGGTGGGATTTGAGGAGGTGCTTGCTGACTGGTAATGGGTGCCTTCTTCCTTCCAAAGTGGACAAGTAGTAAGAGTCGTCAACTAATTTTCTTCCAACTTTGAAAGGTCCGAGCCAAATTGAGTGCTTCCTTTGACATTAGTTGGCTTTCCTTTCTTGGTATCCCACATCCATACTATATCCCCTTCTTTGTACTCTTTGATTTTGAATTTGATTGTTTCCTGAACAACCCTGGTGTACTGTGCAGAGGGAGGGGGGTGGGATTTTGCAGTGAAGACTTCTTGCTGGGAAGGCCGAATCAGTATGTCACTTTCTCCTGTTTTTAGTAACTTCACGGTCCCAACTTCCTTGTTTTTATATTTGTCTAGGAGTTGCTGGTATTCTTCTTTCTTGGGCCATTGAATCTGATCGAAGTCTTCCTTTGTCAAAAAAGGCATATCATTTGGAGAAAACTCAGGAAGACTTTCCATGACTTGCTCATGTGCTTTGTCATCATTGATGGGATCACCAACTTCTTGCACATTGGTTGTAGTCATAGGTACATTCGGGAGACGTCCTGTGGTTCCATTTTTCAAAGGTGTATTCACATAAGTGAGGTCCATCTCAAGAGTGCCACCTAGTATTGAGGCAAACTTCCTAGATAATAACATTCCCCACAATCTGGGATGTCTACTACCACTATGCCAATGTGGACTACCTTTTTAGGGTATTCTTTGAGGCAAACTTCCACGTTTTGAATTACCCCATGTGTGGGTATGGCTCTAGAATTGAATCCACACACATTTTTGTAGGGTTTTGTGACTTCTAGACCCAATTGTTGCATGAGCTTGAGAGACATATTAGCACCGACCCCTGAATCCAACATGCAATTATTAAGGCTCTTTTTATTCATTATCAAGGTCATAAAGAAGGGGAGATGTTCGTCATATTGGACCCTAAAGTGATCTATTTGTAACATAATAGGAGGGTCCATGGGTCCATCCGATCCTTTGAAGAAGTTGTCAAATCATTCTTTAACAGATGGTACCTTAATGACTTCTCTGAGAGGGATGGTTACATGCATCTTAGATAGTGCCCCTTCAAAGTCAAACTTTAAGTCCACCCTCTCGATTTTGGTAGTTTTAGGGAGGATAATCTCCGAGGGTGGAGGTTTCGTTTGAGCTGCCACAGGAATGGTAGAGATGGGTTGGTTTAACTTCTTTCATCTATAAACTTGGAATTCTTGTTTCTTCAACTTCTCTTTTGATTCCCAGTCTAGGTTGTTTATCACTGTCATTCTAGCCAGCCTGGTTGCTTCTTTTACGCCCTCCCGATGTTCTTCAAGAGTGATATTTATTTGGGGCCTTCCATGACATGAGCCACATTGTTCACTTGTTCATGGCTATCATTGTTGTAAGGACACTCATGTTCCCAATGTGCTTCACTACACTACAAACACCAAGGATTTTCATCCACGACATTTGCAGGGACTAGGGTGTTAGGGACCTCTTGTTCATTCTTCGGTTTATAAAATTGGTTTCCCCTTTGGAATTGGCCTTTGCAAGGGACCCTTGGTGCTTGGTTCTGGGCTCTTTCTAGGTTGACAATCCTATTCATCATTAGCACCTGATTTTTTATCATGCCATCCGTAATGGCTTGTAATTTTTCCATGTTGGCGCAAAGGTCTGAGGTAAGCTCGGTATTGTGGACTATCTTAGGTTTAGTGTCCATTTTTCCCCTTGGATTTGTGAAAGGCTCAATCTTAGATGAATGGAGGTTGCCTTCAATCTTGGTAGCCAATTCTTGAGCTTCTTGGATTGTTTGGGGTTTTTTTATCCCTGAGAAGATATCCTAATTGTCCCGTGAACTCTTTAGTGTAGATGTAAACGAGGAAGTTATCAGTTGGATGATGGCTATCAGGGATCTTCTGCAAGAGGGTTTCAAACCTAGTGTGGAACTCTCGAATGGACTCATTCTCATGTTTCCAAAGGGAATTCAACCTAGTTAGAAGCATGTTGGGGTCTTCGTTGACACTCCATCTTTTGAGAAAGGATTCTTCCAGTTTGTCCACGGTTTTAATGCTGCCATCAAGAAGACTGTGATACCAATGCCTTGAGGCATCAAGAAGGGTAGCAAAGAACAATTTCATGACAAGGTCTTCATCATCATCACTAACGGGATGGAGCTGAAAAAATGCCCAAAAATTGCTCATATGCTCTTCGACACTAATTGCATCAGTACCGGTAAACTTAGGCAACCACTTCTCATACTTGGGTGACATTTGCCTAGGGTAGCCTGGTATGGCTGAAATGTCTAGTGGTTTGAAGAGACTGGATGACCATTGTCTTTGATTATTGCCTGGGTTTGGTGCATTGGTCTGAGTTGTTGTGCTAGACATGGTGTTCAAAGGAAGACTCCCTCCGAAAAGTGATTTTACTACAGGAGAGTTTCAGGGAGGCTTTCTTCTGAAGGATTGAGGAGGGTTATTATACCTCCTTTTGGTTTGTGGAGTTGCCAGATAATTTGCTTGAAATTATCAAAGGATAAGGGAAAATACCCTAAGTGGAGTTGGTAGATAAGCTTGTAAGATATAGACTCTAGAGGAAAGGCTTACCGAAAAGTGTCGTTTTGAGGAGAATTGACTCAGTGTTCCCCGACAACGGCACCAAAATGTTATCACACAATTTGTAGATAAGGTAAAAGGCAAATGGAAGAAGGGAAAACTGGCGAAACTGAGACTATCCCGCCACGGTCACCTCAATGGGACAACTCTTTCTGTTTAGGGAGGTAAGGCCCAAGGGAGACGTCGCCAGTGACCTGGGGTTTTGAGAAGGCAAGGGATTAAAAGGCTAAGTGATAATTTCCCCCTCACAAGTCACCACCGATCAGAAAGTCCCGGCTAATCAGCCAATAAAGATAAGTAATAACCAAAAAGGTGTACCTGCCCGAGACAAAGCAACAAAGAAACTATGCATATGCAAGATCACTTGCTTGGTTAGTACTTCATATAATAATGGACTTCTGGTATAAAGAAATTGATAAACAATATTGATGAAGTAAATGCTGTACAATAACAATTATTATAATATATGTCACTTCACAATAAATGCTAATGGCAATCAATATAACAATATCAATACTAGAAACAACACCTTAGCCAATCATTCAATTTCTTTTAAGATAAATCAATGCCGCAATGTATAAAGATAACACAAGTAGATAATAGCAGTAGTAAATGTTAGTCTAAGCTAGGGTTAGTAGTTGTTCAAAATCTTGGATGTTTGTATGATCAAGGTGCTCAACACAAGAAGTCTTAGATCAGTGCGTTATTAGGGAAAATGGAGTCAAATGGCTGCAAATGTTGAAGGGATGAAATGATAATGATATGGCCAAAGACAAGAGGGTTAAATGTTGAGGTGTTGCTAAAGCAAGGCCTCAACAATGAAACCCTAGGGGAGAAAGGCTCACTAAGGTATAGAAACCCTAGGCCTTAGTGCATTTTCTCCTTCCTTGGCTCCAAGACAAGATAAAAAATGGCTAGGCTAGAAGAATATGATTAGAGTGTTGCTATGGCAAGGCTCTATCTAACTTCAGTAAAATCAAATGGCTCTTTAACTTAGTAGGGACATGAGACAAGGACACCAACATGTGCTTGTCACCTAGGGTTTAATCCAACAAATTATAATAACAAAATGCAAGTAAACAATACCATAACCATTCAATAAAGAAGTGTTTTGCATAAATTTACTTACATCCACCAAGCAATCATATAGCCAAACCCTAGTTGTAAACCTTCCACCAAGATAAATGCCAAAAATCACCAAAAAGAAGTCTCCTTCAACAAGTGCGCCACAATTTCAGCCAATAACCCTAAGAGGGCCGAAAATTCCAAACCTCACCAAGTGGTGAGTGAAAGATGATGAAAATATGAGAGTTAAAACCCTCAATATATACCATACCAATGACCTTAATTAAATTTTAGGTCATCAAAAGGATGACAAGGCCAAAATACCAAATAATATTGTTTTACATTAAAATGTCATAAATTAAAACCTAATCAAGCAAAAGCAAGACGTCATGCCCCTTCTAGGGTGACATTAGCCCTTTCTAGGGAAAATGTTGCCTCCTGGAGAAAAACGTTAGCCCTCCTTGGGCCTCTCCAATCTGCCACACGTGTCAAATTGCCATGAATATCTCCCAAAAATTTCCATAAATATGGATGACGTCATGGGCATCTTGGGTGACGTCCTGGGCCTTCCAAGGCCAACGTTCCAATGGAGAGGGCACAACCCCCTTGGGTAAGGCTCTACCAGGGTGCCTCTGTGGAACATCCTCCGCTTCTCTGGTGCAAACCCCTCTGTCCTGTCTCTGCCCCCTGCTAGGGTCTCAACATCCATCTGGTGGGCTCTTCAGCCCCATGGAGGTCCGCACTAATCATCTCCTCATGTGTACCTGTCCAATATGGTAGCTGTCCATCATGTATGATCCTGCACATCAATAGATACGCCCTCCATGGGCTCATAAGTCATAGGGATCATAGCATTGTCAATCACATCCAATCATCAATTTTATTAAACATGTGCACAAAACCCCTTTTACCCAGTCAAGTGCTCAAAGACATTATACAAATCTGCAATGCAAATTTGGAGGAAGTGACATGGCGTCCTATTGGGCTAGTGTCCATTGGAAAGAGGATGTTTCCGGAAGAGATCAAATCCAAGTCATGTAAATGGGTGAGGTGCATAAGGGATGTCTTGACAAGGGGTGCAGTGATAGCAGGGAAATGCAGGGCTTACCTGTGGGTGCCTTTGTAGAAGGCGAGCTGCACCTGTCCTGGATGCAATTGTTTCCAAGCCCATTCATGCCTTTTATTCTTTATTTTTTATTGTTCTTTCTTCAAGAAGCTAATCAGGGGACACTGCCCTGGCATGGTGACCAGTGGTGGCAATGTTACCCACAAGCGCTTTCACGGAAATGAGAAGGTTGGCTCGTGATGAGAGCCCCTTTCTCTTGGCTATGCAACCAAGAGCCACTACCATGGCATGGTAACCAACTGCTAGCAGTGTCATACCGCTAGGTGCCCATGGACGTAATAGGCTGGCTCGTGATGAGACCCCCTATCCTATGAATAGGTCTTGTTTTATTATTTTTATGGGTCCCTCTTGTTTCTTGTTGAGAAGCCTTTTACTGCTTTCTCAGGGATCCCTGGGCGAAGTATCTAGAGGTTTTAATTTTAGGCTTTTATCTTTTTCCAGCTGCTTTTACCTTCTGGGCCTTTAGCCCCTTCTTCCCACAAGGCAAGGTGCAACCCTTAGATGATTGGCCAACCCAATGCTCGGACAAATGTAATGAGATGGATGAGCAGGAAGTAAGATGAAAAGGTGGTAATATGACGGGAGCAGATGATGACTTTTCAGAAATCCCCCCAGTGGCAACTCAAAACCTGTGGGCACAGGCTTACTAGGATATCCTATCATTCCCCCCAGACATGATCAAGTGGATAAGTATAAGATACAAGCATTTGTTAGAAACAAAAATAACTAGATGCACATATTCAAAGGTTTTGAAGATCAGAGTGACACATACCATGATACCCAGACTTATTACCTCATGGAGAAAGAACCATCTCTGATACAGGACCAAGTCGAAGTGATGGATGATGTTGCTGCTGACAAAGTGGAGGTGCTGAAAGGAAGAAAAGATGGGCCCTCCAGGGCCATGCTCAAGTTGATCTGGCTCTCGCTACTCCATGTCTAGTACCTGTGGGCCTCGAGACATAATCTCCTTAGTTATCCCTAAAAGTGGGGGATAACAGTCCCCACTTTGGGACATCATTATATTACATAGTGTTATGATGACTAAAGTGGCCAGATGGAGGTTATAGCGAGTACAGGGGCTATTGAGGGGTATTTTTGGGTCCGACTTGCATCGATCATCTTATTTCATCATTACAATCCATTCCGCACAACTTGGCCTTGGTTCCGTTGCATTCCAACGATTTCCATGATTTTGAGTTATTTTGGGCTATAAGTTAATTAAATTTACTCAGGAGGTCATATTGGGAATAATAATTGGAGGAACCTCTTAGTGTAATAGCTCATTGGAAGCAGGAGGAACAACACTACAAGATAAGATGATGAGAAATGAATTTCAGTGGCCAGGGAAGCCACAAGGAGAGATAAGGTACTTTTCAGAGGTAAAACGGTTAATTAATTAATTAAAGTGATGTAATTAATTAATTAATAATTAAATAAAGTAAAGTCACTTTGGAGAGACAAGGTGAGCAGGAAGGATAAAAGAGAGACAAGGGCCTCTATTCTCTCATTCATGTTGTTTATCATTTTGATATCTGGCTTCTAGCTAGTGAGCCCATGCTCTTGGGGTTTTTTAGGGTTTTGACTTAACAAACCCTAGAGATCAACTCGATGGTGAAAGATCCCACCTATCTTGATCCAAGCTTGGTTATGGAGGTGAAAGATTCCTCTCCCGCCATTCTACATCAGATCTACTCAGCTTCAGAGGGATTCTACACCAACCACAGGTACAAAAAGAGAGAGGGAACACCATTGAGGGTTTCCAGCAAAGGGGGTGCACCTATGGAGCTAGAACAATTCAATTTGGTCAAGGAGAAGAGCTTTTGGAGAATCTAGTTACTGGTTTATGTTTGTAGAGGCCATAACGCCCTTCTTGGCACTTCCAGGAGATATTTTGGGGGAGCTTTGATTTATATTGAGAGTGGGACGGTTTTCCCAAGAGGAGGGTGTAATTTTGGAGTGGATCTTCTCATGAGAGGGATCCAAGCTTCATCCTTCAGCTAGGGATCTATTCTATCTTGCATCTACTCTCCATATCTACCTTTATAGAAGGCTTTTCTTGCTATTGGTGCCAAATAGGAGGGCCAAATTATTTGGTCTTCAACCATCCAAGAGGGTGCATGCCAGTTAAGGGATTATTTAGTTGGAGGGTCATACCTTCACCGATCAACCTGAGACTTCATCAGTTTGATGACCTTGGCCCAATCTATACTTCCAGTGATTTTCAGAGTGTTCGGAGGCCTCTAACAGCAGGGCCGAATTATTGGGTGTATTCAGCTTTCCAGCAGGGCACGACTTATCCAATTGGAGGTTTGGAACTTCAGAGGGCAGGGATCTCATCCTGTTATTCATCTATTGTAGCCAGGTGGCCTTGGGAGGCTTATATATTGTCTTCTTGATATTGCTTGAGAGTTATCTCCATTTTTCTATTATCTCTTAGCTATATTGTACCAGATCTACAGATCCATTATATCAGGGTCTTCTTTTATTATGAATAATATCAGATCTGAGGTATTTTTGTTTATTCTATGTGTTGTTGATCTTACATCTTATTGAGGTATGTTCCATTGCTATATCTATTTGATTATTGTTGCAAACACACATAACGATCATCGGTATAAACCCTAGTGCAACCTAAAAGACCACATCAACAAAGTGTTTGACGAAATACCATAACCAGAAACAGTTTAAAAAATTCATGGAAAACGCAATGTTCTTGGCATCTTGGCTTGGGAACATTACAGTGGTATTAGAGCGTTGATCCTCCCAGCCAGTGGGGATTAGCGCATGTAGAAATACAGTAGAAATGGATATGTTGTACTTTGCTAGAGAGATTGTATTCTGTGAAAGGGAATACTACGCCCTTAGTGAGGGAACTAGGGCTCAATTAACATTCCAACGGTTTGTATCTATAAAAAATCCTAGGTGGAGCAAAGATGAGGTTACACATTGGGTCAACATAGCAGAGGAAAACATAGCAACAACAACTAGATGGAGGGAAGCACAAATTAAGCCTACACCCATTAGGAGTAGACAACGCTGCTACAATTGCAAAGTGCCTTGGGAACCAGATCATAGATGTAGGGGTGAAGGTAAGAAACACATTATTGAGGTGCACTATGATAGTGGTGATGAGGTGTGTGAGGATGCAGAGATAGATGCTTATTTGGAACAGTGCGATGATGCTAGAGACTTTTGCAAAGAGGCTAGTTATTCTTGCACACTTGGGGAGGATAATGACCCTTGTGTATTGGATGGACAGTTGGATGGACAGTATGATAGCACTTGTACTTCAACAACCATATCACATAGTGTTGATGACCTTACACTTCAACAGAGTGGTGACACTAGTGGGGATTCACACGTGTTAGCACCTATACCTGATGAGCTACCTATGAGGACCGTGACACATTTGTCATCTTTTCAGACACCCATGATAGCCACGATACACGAGGATATCAGTAGCATTTCAGATATGATGGAGGAGCCGTGTGTGAGGGATGCACACCAAGGACATATGGATCCACAGACCCGAGAGGAGGGACATGACGTGTAGACAGTTGACCTTACACATACATATCAGTATGAGGAGAGTGGGTCACGTCTTCTGGAGACTCCATTGTTTGATCAGGCTATGGAGACTGACAGTTTGATGGGACACTTACTTCCAGGACCCGCTTGCTGTGATGAGGATGTACCCCTTATTGGTCAAGATGACCATAGCACGTGTCTGGACACATCGGTATGGGATCCAGGCGTAGATGATAGTAGTCGGGTGAGTGCACAGGAGGATACAACCGTTCATACAGGATATTGTATGATTCAGAGGGAGCTAGTAGTTGGTGATGATGTGCAGTCGCATATAAGAGGACCCAGTAGCATAGTGGACAGGGACCAATTCAGTGCTTTATCTTTTGCAGAGAATGTTGTTGAGGATTCTAGGGTTGACACTAGCAGTGAGGGGCATGAGGTAGCACCTCAACATGATGGTGATCAGGAGTCACGCTACTTGGCAGGACAATTGAGAGTTAGTGAGGACATGATCACGGTAGCCACTAGGTGCATTGATGACACACATGCATTGGTGGAAGATTATTGTTGGAGGGCATCAGTGGCACATGATAGTTCAGATGGGGGATTTTCCATGGATGAATTTCATACTCTCAATGAGAGAGTGTCTGTGATGAGGACCGACTACCAGCAGTTGTTGATGGATAGGGACTACCTCTTGGGGATTGGTGAGATGTATCACGGGGCCCTGAGGGAGCAGGAGTTGGAGGTGGACAAACTTACTCATGAGTTAGAGAGCACCTGAGGATTCTTGAGAGGCACACAGATAACCCTTCAAGAATCAGGGTCCAGATCAGAGGAGATTCGTCAGAGATCCACTACATCTATCTTAGTGGAGACTCAAATATATCCTTCACTCACATTGCTAGAGGATGTTGGTGGTCTAGCAGAGGAGCACTAGTTGATGGAGGATCATGAGGAGTACCCAGGATCACTGATGAGTATGGAGAGTTATGATGCAGAGGCACATGAGATACCCTCCACGAGGATATTTGAGACAGTGGAGAACTCACATATGCATGGGGACTCCAGTGCCTGCGACAGTTATGAGGACACTTACATTTGTGTTCCAGGATTGAATGACCATCGTGTCGAGGTTGACTTAGTAGTACATCCAGGATCCATGTTGCGGCAAGAGTATATAGGATATGCATGAATATGCAGGAGCATACAGTGGTGAGTGATAATTCACAGAGACATGCTGAGTTGTGGAGTGGGATTCAGATGGATGCATTGGATTGCAGGGAGGAGACACATGTAGTAGATCATGGAGATTCCTCTCCCTTACAGTTGTGGAGATAGACTTGGGAGATCACCTTCATAGTATCAGCAGTTGCATGAGCAATGATGGATGGGGACTGGTTGACCAATAGTTTGAGCAGTTACCCTCAATTGTACTTGATGATTAGGCTTCGATGATGATTACAGGTGAGTATTTATCATGGGTACCGATGGACGATCTTTTGGTTGAATCCTTGGGATTGACCGAAGCATATGATACCTTCCAGTCCTACAGGAAGCTACACATGTTTTTGTTAGCCTTTCCCGACACTTTTATCATTGATAGCAACATGAGGAGAGATAGACAATGGAAGAGGACATGGAGAGTGGGTAGGCCGAGACCACCTGACATGATTGCTTTTACGACATACAATAGGATAGGGGTGGATCATCATAAGTAGACAGTTGAGACCTTGTGCATGATGGTGAGAATCATAGGACAGGGGATAACAAACATCTCAGATACAGATTCTCATGAGGATGAGCACGTGGGGCTTCCGATAGTGATGAGTATGACACAAGAGCAGTTAGCAGGGATTGGAAGTGTTAGGGTCCTAACCCGCACATAGGTAGAACAATATATTCAGATGTAATAAAGGTCAATATTAATAAGGCCTTGCAATAAAATAGAATAAGTTGAATGTAAGAAGACCTAATAGTGTTGAAATAATGTAACTGCAAAGAGTATTCTTCTTATTATTGAGACCCAGAAATATAATAAAGGTGGGTTTACCCACCCAGAGTGAGAAGTCAGCCCTGCCAGTGAAGACACTTCACACGTGCCAGACTTGTATATATAGAGAGGCTAGTGCCTCACTTTGACACACAACACACTTGCTCATTTCTAAGAGGCAAGTTGCGACTTACCAGTTGGAGAGAGGGAGAAGAGTGGCACA
>ML793374.1:216397-231259 GCA_009831015.1 Picea engelmannii | reverse complement strand
ATTTCTTCACCTTCATCAAGAGTCCATGTAGGATTATCTGGAGGCTTATTTGGTGTAGAAGTTCCCTTTTTGGGTGGCATGTTGGCCAAGTATCACTTTTGAACCTTGATTTTGAGGTGGTTCTACTAGAAAATATTTCTTCTACTGTATCTCCAAAGTTTCATACCTTCTAGGTATGAAACTTTATTTTTTGTAGTTCTCTAATATTTCTTCTCTGCAATGCCATAGGTATGATCAAAATTGGATGTGCAAAGTGGAATTTGTGGTAACTTCCCCACAACTCGCTGATTTTTGGCCTTTCTGGGAGATGTCACTTGTATAGCGTGCCCCACACAAAATAATTGATATGAAATTTTGAAACTCGTACCAGAAATACTATAGACTGTACACTATCCAATGAAACTAGTCTCACTCAATTTGGATACTCTAGGAAGAAGTTATGATTGTTTTACCTGAAACACCTTCTTGAGACTAGTCAATAGGACTAGTCAGATACCCTATCTTCCACAGGGTGTATCTACAAATGTAAGATGACCCAAAAGCTGAACATTTTACCACATATACCTTACTAATTTCTATGAATATCCTCCTGAGTTCAGGGTCTGAAACGTTACATAAAAAAATTTATAGCAAAAATTCCGCAATGACTCAGTTCAGGATGATTCCATAACCATATCTTGCACAGGTTGTATCTCCGAAATTATAAGGCCTCAGGAGCTGAAATTTTAACCCAACGTACCTTGATCCGTCTGATAAATATCCTCCAAGTTGTTCCTTCTGAAACATTGTATAAAAAAGGTTATAGCGAAAATTGCAAGGTGTCTCAAATGTAGCAACGAAACCCCAAGACCTTGAGCTCTGATACCATATGTTAAGAACCAAATATCAATATAGCATATAAAAACCTCAGAATAAGTACTCAATGCCTTGAAAAGAGAAAAATTCAGATAATAAGCCTCTTCGAGGGGGCAACCTCCTTATGCCCACATAAATGTACAATTCCAAGATGATTCCAAATGAAAAAGTCTTCTTGGTATATATAGGAGACTAGGAGGTATAATTACAACTAATGGAATAAAGCCGACATAGATAAAATAACATTACTAATGTAATATGCCCCAATTAATTAGCCAATATTAGGGATTAACAAAATCAAACAAGACCTGACCACCCATCTTGAATCTGTTTTTTCGACGCTCTGCACCAAGCTGCATATCCCTACAGATAACCCTTCCTCTGACTCACCTCCACATACTGAAGCTGAAAATTCCTCTCATTCCCATAACTTTCAGCGCCATCACTTTCAACGTGACCTACGCCTTCCACGGGTGGATGTGACTTTTTTTTAATGGCTTGGACCCCACTGGTTGGGTAACCCAAATGGAACATTATTTCTCTTTATACAACATTACAGATGACTTGGCCAAACTATGGTATGGTGTTCTCCATCTAGATCAAGAACATTGGCAATGGTGGCAATGGAGAAAAACTTCTCGTCAAGGGTATATTGCTTGGACACACTTTGTGGCAGAGCTTTATGAATGCTTTGACACTGACACCAACCATTTGGGCCATTTGACAAAGTTGAAACAATCAGGAATAGTGGAAGACTTTATAGCTTCCTTTGAGTGATTGGCTTTTCGGATATAGGGCATGTTTGATGCCTTTTTCCGAGAGTGTTTTATTAGTGGCCTCAAGGATGAGATTCGGGCCCATGTCCTCATGGCTCAACCTCAGATTTTGGTGGAGGCTACTAAAAGAGATAAAGAAGCACAACAGGTTGTATCTTCTCAAAATCGGAAACCCTCCTTTATCCCTCGCACTAAACCAGTAAATCCCACTACTCCCTCCGCTCCACTAAAGATCCAAAAATTGCCTAGGGCTGAAATGGCTAAACGCCAACTCAAAGGCCTTTGTTATAATTGTGATGAAAAATATTTCCCAGGCTACAATTGTAAGGAACAAAAGATTTTTATGGCCATCTCGGAGGATATTTTGGAAGAGGATGTTGAAACTCCCCTTGTGTCTGAGTCACCTGAAACCACTGACATAACCCCTCCCTCAGACCCTCCCGAAGTAGAACCAGTCATTTCCCTCAATGCTCTCACTGGCTTCTCCGCTCCCCAAACCCTCAAGCTAATAGGTTACATCAAGCATAGGAAGGTCATTATTCTGGTTGATAGTGGAAGCACCCATAATTTTATTCATCGCCGCATTGCCCCTAAACTCATTGCTACATCCATATCGTCAATAATTTCCAAATCATGATTGCCAATGGTGCCTTCATGAAATGTGGAAATGTGCGTCTCCAAATTGATGACTACCACCTGAAATCTCATATGTTTGCTATCGACATGGGTGGTTGTGACATTGTGTTGGGTGCAGACTGGCTAAGGACTTTGGGTCCCATTCTCACAGATTTTAAGGAATTAACCATGCAATTCGACCAGGAGGGCCACTAATATAAGTTCCAAGGCATCACTGCTGGTTGACCTGAGATCATTAGTTCCCATTGCATGGAAAAGTTGCTAAAAAAAGGTCATTCCGATGTTATTGCCCAACTCCATGCCATACAAGCAACAGAGACACCCTCGGTGCCGCAAGACCTCCAAGCCATCCTTTCTAAAAATCAAGTGGTATTTTCCATTCCCCAGGGACTCCCTCCTTCCCATGGTGTTCATGATCATTCCATTCCCCTTGTACCTAGAAGCCTTCCTCCCAATATCCGTCCGTATCGTCACCCCTTTTCCTGAAAAAATGAAATTGAGAAAATGGTCTAGGAACTCCTTAATGCATGTGTTATCCGCCCTAGTACGAGCCCCTACTCTTCTCCTGTGGTCATGGTCCTGAAGAAAGAAGTTTCTTGGTGAATGTGTCCTAAATTTCGTGCCCTAAAAAAACTTACCATTAAAGACAAATTTCCCATTCCTATCATTGATGACCTCTTGGATGAATTGAGTGGCGCCCAATTATTTACTAAACTTGATCTTCGTTCGGGCTACCACCAGATACATATGAAAGAGGCAGACATTCCCAAAACTGCCTTTAGAACTCATGAGGGCCACTATAAGTTTTTGGTCATGCCCTTTGGCTTGTGTAATGCCCCCTCCACCTTCCAAAGCCTCATGAATCATGTCTTCTGTCCTTTTCTCCGTCATTTTGTCTTAGTTTTCTTTGATGATATCCTCATCTATAGCAAAACCTAGACAGACCATCTTGCTCATGTGGATTGAGTTCTCCATCTACTCTCTCAGTGCCAACTTTTCCTGAAACAGTCTAAATGTGCTTTTGGCGCCTCAGAAGTCGAGTACTTGGGTCATCTGGTTGGCAAGGACGGCGTCAGGGTGGATCCTAAAAATATTGAAGCTATGCAAGACTGGTCTCACCCAAAGACTCTCAAAGCTTGTGTGGATTTCTGGGCTTAACAGATTATTATCACAAGTTTTTTAAGAATTATGGAAAGATTGCAGCACCTCTCATTGCACTCCTAAAAAAGAACTGTTTCACTTGGACCCCAGTCGTTGTTCAAGCTTTTCAAACCTTGAAGATGGCCATGTGCACCACTCCAGTCCTAGCCCTTCCCGATTTCACAAAGACCTTTGTCTTGGAATGTGATGCTTCAGGGAAAGGAATTGGTGTTGTCCTTATGCAAGAGGGTCGACCTTTGGCCTTTACCATAAAGCAACTGTCTGAAATAAATCTGAGAAAATCAATCTATGAAAAGGAAATGTTGGCTATTTTGCATGTTGTTGATCTGTGGCGCCCTTATCTATTGGGGCAACGCTTCCAAATTAAGACAGACCATCAAAGCCTCAAGTATTTTCTGGAACAACACATTTCCTCCTCAGAGCAACAAAAATGGGTGACTAAGATCTTTGGATATGATTATGAGA
The DNA here is from genome assembly GCA_009831015.1 of Picea engelmannii. NCBI lineage: Eukaryota > Viridiplantae > Streptophyta > Pinopsida > Pinales > Pinaceae > Picea > Picea engelmannii. The sequence continues at coordinate 227,366 of ML793374.1, read as the reverse complement.
TCATTTACAAGAAAGGCAAAGACAATGTGGTTGCAGATGCACTTTCTCAAAAATATGAAGATCAAGGATCCATTTTTTCTCTTTCCTTCATTGTACCAGATTGGCTCCAAGTCGTTCGCCAGGAATGACTACAAGATCCCAAAAGTTCACATCTGATCCAACAATTACATTCCAATGCTCTAGCTTCCCCAGGGTACTCTTGGCTCCATGATGAGCTTCGATACAATGGCCGTTTGTATTTAAGTAAACAATCAAAACTTAAATCCACGGTACTTTCTGAGCTTCATGCTACACCCACAACGAGGCACTCTGGGTTCACCAAAACCTATGACAGGGTCAAACGTTCTTTTTTATGGGATGGTATGAAACAAGACATTCGTAATTTTGTCGTCGAATGTGATGTGTGTCAATGCAACAAGGGAGAAACTGTCAAATCTCCGGGCACACTACAACCACTTCCGATTCCACCTGCTATTTGGAGGGATATCTCTATGGATTTTATTACAGGCTTACCCAAATCAGGAAATAAATCAATCATCATGGTGGTTGTTGATTGCCTTTCCAAGTATTCTCATTTATGCGCTTTTCAACACCCATTTACAACATCCATGGTGGTTACACTTTTCATGGATCTGGTCTTCAAGCTTCATGGCATGCCGCACTCTATTGTTTCTGATCGTGACCCAACTTTCATCAACAATTTTTGGCAAGAACTGTTCAAGCTACAAGACACCCAATTGCATCTCAGTACAACTTATCATCCCCGGACTAATGGTCAAACGAAAGTTGTCAACAAGTGTTTGGAAACATATTTGAGGTGTTTTGCCTCAGAAAAGCAAAATCAGTGGGCTCAATGGTTACCCCTAGCTGAATGGTGGTACAACACTTCATACCATATAGCTACATGCATGACTCCTTTTGAAGCAATATATGAACAAAAGACACCTTCAGTTCTCTCATACTTACCTGGTGTCTCGAAGGTCCAGGTGGTTTGCCAAACAATTATAGTTCGAGAGGCTATTCTCCGTACCCTCAAAGAGAATTTGGTCATGGCACAGAATCGCATGAAGCAACAAGCAGATCAAGGTCGCTCTGAACGTCAATTTGTAGAAGGGGATCAGATGTTTCTTTGACTGCAACCTTACAAGCAAAATTCCCTCAAGGACGACCAGTGTCAGAAGCTAGCGCCCAAATGTTATGGTCCTTATATCATTCTCAAGCGTGTGGGATAGGTGGCCTATCAATTAGCTTTGCCCAGTCATTCGAAGCTACATCCTGTTTTTCATGTTTCATTCTTAAAGAAGGTGATTGGAACTAAGTGCCAAATTCAAACCAACCTTCCCGAGTTAGCCGAAGAAGGTTCCATTTGGCTACAACCACAAGCAGTTTTGGACCAGCGTGAGCATCGCCTGTGTCAGAGAACAATCAAGGAAATGTTAGTCCAGTGGAAAGATACAACTCCAGCAGATGCCACTTGGTAACCAACTACCATTCTGCAACAATTTCCACATCTCCAGCCTTGAGGACAAGGTTGTTTTTAAGGGGGAGGACATGTTAGGGTCCTAACCTGCACATAGGTAGAACAATATATTCGGATGTAATAAAGGTCAATATTAATAAGGCCTTGCAATAAAATAGAATAAGTCGAATGTAAAAAGACCTAATAGAAGCTTCCGCTTCTAGAAGGATCTTCCTCTAGATGATTCTTTTGATAGACATATTTAGTATAAATAGGAGTCAAGGGTATGCGAACCCTAGCTTGGATATTATTGTAATAGATATCTGCGCGACTAGAGGTTTCCCCCTCGAAGAGGCCCGTGAACATTTCTCTCAGAATCAAAGTGTTGTTTCTGTTGTTATTCTTATATCATTTCAGTGTTATTGTGGTGATTTTTCTGGTTATATTGTTGTTATTCTGCCATTTCTATCATTTTATTTCTGTTCTGCGTAATTTTATATCTAGTATATTACAGGAACTGATAAACTTCCAAATTCGCCATGGGATCCGAGATTCCATTTTGTTAGTAGGATGCTTTACCTTATGATGACCCAGGTTGCGCCAGAGAGCCACATACTTCACTATGGGTTGGTATTGAGTGGGCTTGTAGGGGCTTGTCCCAGGGGGCGAGACAATTTCTCCTTTTGATCCTCATGATCAAGCATGGAGATGGTTGGGAAGATACTACTTCCACAAAGATTCTTTTACAGAGGTTTCTTCTGGACAAAAGGTCCAATTTCCACAGGTATTCCAGCTTGAGGATCTAGGAGTGGGGGATCCAATATGTATACAGGGAGAAAACAGTCATGATCAGAGTAGTGCAACACCAACATGTTGATCTTTGGCAGAGACTAGCATGGGACCTGGGGATTGCAGGGTTGAGCATTTCATTTACCAATGGAGGCGAGTGGACCCTTACAGGGGAAAGTTATTTTGGCTTTCCCTTGAGCTTCATTGTTGAGGAGAGCACGTCACTTGAGGATGATTCATGCAGGTCTTGCAGTACCTCACTATGGCAGCAACATGTGTAGTTGGTGGAGACCGTGTTGTTCTTGGTATGGACTTGGAGGATTGACTCATTTTGGATGAGGCCATGTGTCATGTGCAAAATATTCACGATATTGATATATTTCAGGGTTATGCTTCACAGGGTATTGCAATTCACGTTTTGATATGGGACCCAGAGGGTGGAGTGTATGATAGTTCATCTTTGGATGGAGCCTATGGTTTGTCCCACAGGTGGACATGGGACCTTGGTATTATGTTTGGATTGATTCAGTTATTGCTTGAGGACAAGCAATATTCTAGCAGGGAGGACTGTAATGTCCCCACTTTGGGACATCATTATATTACAGAGTGTTATGATGACCAGAGTGGCCAGATGGAGATTATAGCGAGTACAAGGGATATTGAGGGGTATTTTGGGGTCTGACTTGCATTTCTCATATTATTTCATCATTATGATCCATTCCACACAGCTTGGCCTTGGTTTCGTTTCATTCCAACGTTTTTCATGATTTTGAGTTATTTTGGGCTATAAGTTAATTAAATTCACTAAGGAGGTCATATTGGGCATAATACTTGAAGGAACCTCTTAATGTAATAGCTCATTGGAATCGGGAGGAACAACACTACAGGATAAGATGATGACAAGTGACTTTCAGTGGCCAGGGAAGTCACAAGGAGAGATAAGGTACTTTTCAGAGGTAAAAGACTTAATTAATTAATTAATTAATAATTAAATAAAGTAAAGTCACTTTGGAGAGACAAGGTGAGTAGGAAGGATAAAAGAGAGACAAGGGCCTCTATTCTCTCATTCATGTTGTTTATCATTTTGATATCTGGCTTCTAGCTAGTGAGCCCATGCTCTTGGGGGTTTTGAGGGTTTTGACTTAATAAACCCTAGAGATCAACTCGATGGTGAAAGATCCCACCTATCTTGATCCAAGCTTGGTCAAGGAGGTGAAATATTCCTCCCCCACCATTCTACATCGGATTTACTCAGCTTCAGAGGGATTCTACACTAGCCACAGGTACAGAAAGAGAGAGGGCACACCATTAAGGGTTTCTAGCAAGGGGGGCACACCTGTGGAGCTAGAACAATTCGATTTGGTCAAGGAGAAGAGCTTTTGGAGAATCTAGTTACTGGGTTATGTTTGTAGAGGCCATAACACCCTTCTTGGTTCTTCCGAGAGACATTTTGGTGGGGCTTTGATTTATATCGAGAGTGGGACGGTTTTCCCAAGAGGAGGGCACAATTTTGGAGTGGATCTTCTCATGAGAGGGATCCAAGCTTCATCCTTCAGCTAGGGATCTATTCTATCTTGCATCTACACTCCATATCTACCTTTATAGAGGGATTTTCTTGCTATTGGTGCCAAATAGGAGGGTCGAATTATTTGGTCTTCAACCATCCAGGAGGGCGCATGTCAGTTAGGGGATTATTCAGTTGGAGGGTCATACCTTCACCGATCAGCCCGAGACTTCATCAGTGGGATGACCTTGGCTTGATCTATACTTCCAATGATTTTCAAAGTGTTTGGATGCCTCTAGCAGTAGGGCCAAATTATTGGGTGTATTCATCTTTCTAGCAGGGCGCAGCTTATGCAGTTGGAGGTTTGGCACTTCAGAGGGAAGAGATCTCATCCTATTATTCATCTATTGTAGCCAGGTGGCCTTGGGAGGCTTATATCTTGTCTTCTTGATCTTGCTTAAGAGTTATCTCCATTTTTCTATTAGCTCTTAGCTATATTGTACCAGATTTGCAGATCCATTGTATCATGGTCTTCTTCTATTATGAATAATATCAGATTTGAGGTATTTTTGGTTATTCCATGTGTTGTTGATCTTACATCTTATTGGGGTATGTTCCATTTCTATATCTATTTGATTATTGCTGCAAACACACATAAAAACATCAGTATAAACCCTAGTGCAACCTAAAAGACCACATCAACAAAGTGTTTGACGAAATACCATAACCAGAAACAATTTAAAAAATTCATGGAAAACACAATGTTCTTGGCATCTTGGCTTGGGAACATCACACCCTCAAACATGGATTATTCCAGAAATGAAGGGAATAAGGGTCTTTGGCACAACATCCAACCTCCAAAGGCCCTTCAAATGCTCCTTTCTTCAATAAATGCCCCACAAGGATATGATATGATGTCCTTCAAGTCTTCCATTGTGGACCAAGGAGATTTCAAAATAGTCATTCAGCTTTCAGAAGTACAAACAAGACCCCTCAAAGGGGTCGACCATATCCAATGTTGTTTGAATATCAACATTTATTTTCATGTCGGCTCCAAACTTTATACACGCTCAAGCCAACTTAGCACAATCCTTCCTTGCTCAAGGTATATATATATAAACACACACATAGCACCTCCATTTTACAAACATCCATTACAACCCTTCATTATGTATTTTCTGCATCTTTGTCTATTGTAATTGACAGTCTCAAAATCAGGTCGTATTATTACCAACTTACTAGAGCATGGTTCAACACTATTGGCCCCTCCTCAATGATGTAATGTTGGAAGAAACATACTTTAGAGGTTGCAGGTAAATTCAACTCGTCCCTCTTACCCCTCTTGCTCCACAATCACAGAGGAAATGTCTTAAACGAGGGTAAACAACTTTGTGACCCCTATGGCATACCCATGCACAAATTGAACAACACCAAGTAGATGTGAATGTACAAAATGTGACCATTCACTGTTACTATTGTCATCATATTCTTTTTTCATACTAGATAGTCCTTTGGCCTCCCCCTTTCTATTTTCATATCAGGTGTTATCTTGCTATAATAGAATCTAGTGATATCCAATGCTCCAATGGCCAATTTTGACAAGAGTTGTAAAAGGTTTGTTGAGTTGTTTCCTTTTTTTGGAGAATTTATGAAGATCCTAGGCTATAAACTTAAGTTGAATTCCTTTAGGTAGATCTCTATTAACAAGCTCCATTGCATTGGGAAAATCCCCAGAAATAACAGTTTCTTGGGGTTTCTTCTCAAACGCCTTGACAAAATTCAAAATGATTATGAAATTTCCATATTTCTTTACAAGATTTTCAAAGTGGAGTCTTGTTTCCTGATTAGTTGGGTCCTTTCTTTGCAATGTAATATCATGATTTTAGGTTTATGTATGAAATTTATTGAGACCAATAAAGGGTATCGACCTTCGGTGTTGTACCCCAGAGATATCTTCAAAACAACTTGTCTTGTTTCAACACCATTTGATACGCTGCCTTTATCAATAACTCCCCGTTTCAAGTACCCTATTCCAACATAATATCTTGGCTTCCTGGCAATGTCTGTCAAATTAAAATTCTTCCCAAAATTTCAAAGTTTAACCTGCTTAAAGAATCCATAAAACAATGTCATTGTCCAAAGTGTGTTGTTAAGGCACTCATAGATGCCTTGTGTCAAAATTTCATCTCAAACAAAGATCGTGTCATAAAGTACTTGCCTTGTCTCATGATTAGACAGATTCTCTTGCAGACTCAACATGTTATATGTATCTGAAAAGGTCACTGGTAAGATCCATAGTAAATAGCACCTTCTTGTATCTGTGTTCATCTTCGGAACATGCTAAATTTGTTCGTACAAAAGGATGTGCAGCCATAATTACCCTACTCCTAGTGAGTCAATGTCATGGCCATATAACTACAATTAGTGTCCATTTTGTTATATATTGTTATCACACAAATTCACACTTGTTGAGCTAAAGTCCAAAAGCTCAAGTGTCACCTCACCAACCCTCTTTCACTTCAGGCTATCTCTCCTTCGGCCCAAGGGGGTTTCCTAGATTAAGATTGCTAGGACTTGGGGCAAGGAAGCTTAACGTGGAGAGTGAAGTCCAAGAAAAATGAGTTTTGGTAGCTTTAGAGTGTGAAAGAAAAATAATGGGAGGTTTGAAGGTCAGTGTCCTTTTATTGGGCATATGGAGTCAAGCATACAACACTTGGAGGTTGAACTAGATGAACTAAGAAGGATTAGTTCTAAACCCTTAGGTGCAAGCACTTTTGGGACATAGGTTCTAGACTTTGAAGAAAATGGTTCCTCGGGTGCAAACACTCTTGGGCCTTGTTATTGCACAGTTTGTAGCAAGGATAAAAGGCTTGAGGTTTAAAGGTCAAACTGGCGGAATAGGAACCAATCCCACCCAATGTCACAACAATGGGATGGTTCTTTCTCTTTAGGGTGGTAAGGCCCAGGGGAGACGTCCCCGATGACCTGGGGTTTTGAGAAGGCAAAAAGGATAATAAGACAAAGATCAATTCCCCCCCCTCACAAGTCACCACCGAGCAGATAGTCCTGGCTAAACAACCAACAATAAAGTAAACCCCCCAAATATATACCTGCCTGGGACAAAGCAACAACAAATAATATATGCAAGCTATTTAAATGGGTTAGTACTTCATATAATAGATGACTATTTGAATAACATATAAGCAATTTGGCAATAAATGTTGACAAAGTCAATGTTTATCAATAGCTATGAGAATTATATCGCTTCACCAATAAATGTTGGAACAATATGGCATTCAATGTAGCCAATCAACATTTCATTCAATAAATGCCTTAAATTACCATTTAATTTGCTTATAAAGTAAAATGTTTGCTGCACAAATGATATAAGAGCCAAGGATGACGACATCAATAGGTTAGTTAGGTTAGTTCTTAGGCTAGGGTTAGTAGTTAGGGTTTGATTCAAAGAGTTTTGAGAGTTGTTTGTGATAAAGGTCACTTCAGCGCATGAGGTCTCAGGATCAGTGCCTTAGGGTTAAATGGAGTCAATAGTGTAGGATGCAAGAGCTAAAGGAGACAAGGTAACTAGGTCAAGGACTAGAGGGAAGGGCTTTGGTGTGTTTCTAGTGCAAGGCCCCAAAGTCAAAACCCTAGGGGAGAGAGGCTCACCTTGGTGTAGGTAAACTACGCCTCAGTGCTCTCTCCTCCTTCCTTAACTCAATGGAAAAATGGCTAGCTGAAGGATGAAGCAATAAAAACAAGACTAGAGGGTTTGATGAAGCAAGGTGTTGCTAGAGCAAGGCCTTTTCAGCAAACCCTAGAGAAAAAACGGCCCTAAGTGTAGTATACCTAGGCTTAATATGTCTCTCTCTTCTTAGCTTCTAGATAGTACGACTAGCAATAAATGAAGAAAGGAAGGGAGTGTAGCAATGGCTAGGCTCTCTCCTTCTTCAATGGCTGAAAATTTCTCTCAAAGGGGACATGAGACAAGGACCTACTTGTGTGCTTGTCACCTAGGGTTTTGTTCAACAAAAATCATAAACACATGCAAGAAATTAAACTACAACCATTCATTCAATAAGTTTTGTAGAAAAATACTAACAATTCACCAAGAAATATCAATGCAAACCCTAGTTGTAACACCTTCCTTCAAGAGAAATGCCAAAACATGCCAAAACAATCCTCCTTCAACAAGTATGCATCACTAAATCAGCTAATAACCCAAGAGAGGGTGCAAATTTCAGATCTCACTAATGAGTGAGTAAGTTGTGTTGAAAAAATGAAGGTAAAAATCCCCCATTTATACAATACGATGACCTAATTTTACATTTTAGGTCATGTAAAAGGCTGACAAGGCCAAAACACTAAAATCATACTGTTTTACATTAAAATGTTAAATCTAAACCCTAATCAAGCTGTAAAAAGATAAAAGTCCCCTCTAAGGGGGGCGTTAGCCCCTTCTAGGGAAAATGAAGCATCCTGGAGCAAAACGTTAGCCCTCCTTGGGCTTCTCCAACCTGCCACACGTGCCACTGCTGCCTAGTCTGCCTCCCAAGATGTCCAATAGGCTGGATGACGTCATGTTCATCAAGGGTGATGTCCCAAGCCTTCCAAGGCCAATGTTCCATTGAAAAAGGGCTCAACCCCCCTAGGTGAAGCTGTGTTGGGGTGCCTCTTGGTGGAACGTCCTCTTCTTCTCCGGTGAAAAGCCCATGATCCATATCTATCTTGTCTCTGCCCCCTAATGGGGTCTCAACATCCACCTGATGGGCTCTTCAACCCCATGGAGGTTCGAACTGATCATCTCCCCATGTGTACCGATCCAAAATGGTACCTGTCCGCATGGTCCTGCACATCAAAAGATACGCCCTCCAAGGGCTCATCAGTCACAAGGATCATAGCAATGTCAATCACATCTCATCATCAATATTATTAAACATGTGCATAAAATCCCTAATACATCAGTTAACAACTCAAAGATGTTACACAAGCCCACAATACAAGTTTGGAGAAAAGGACAACACGTCCTATTGGGCTAGTGTCCACAGAAGAAGGAAAGTTCCCGGAAGAAACCTCATCCAAGCCATGTAAGTGGGTGATGTGGTCAAGGGATGTCCAAACATGTGGTGCAGTGAAGGCCAAGGATGCAAAAATTTTACCTGTGGGTGCCTTTGTAGAAGGCGAGCTGTACCTGTCATGGATGCATTTTTTCCAAACCCATTCTTGCCTTTTATTCTTCATTCTTTTATTCTTTTATATTTTATTTCTTTTTTTGTTCAAGAGCTAATAAGGGGACACTGCCCTGGAATGGTGACCAGTGGTGACAGCGTTACCCACAAGTATTTTCACAGAAATGAGAATTTTGGCTCGTGATGAGACCCCCTTTCCCTTGGCCATGCAACCAAGAGTCACTTCCCTGGTGTGATGACCAGCTAATGGAAATGTCATATTGTTAGACACCCATGGACCTAATAGGATGGCTCATGATGAGACCCCCTATCCTTTGGTTAGGCCTTGTTTCATTATTTTTTCTGGGTCCCTCTTATTTCTTGCTGAGAAGCTTTTTATTTCTTTCTCGGGGATCCCTGGGTGAAGCATCTCGAGGTTTTATTTTTAGGTTTTTATATTTTACTAGCTTGCTTTTACCTTCTGGGCCTTTAGCCCCTTCTTCCCATGAGACAATGTGCAATCTTGAAAATAGGTCAACCCAATGTCTGGACAAGTGGAATGGGATAGGTGAGCGGGAAACAAGATGGAAAAGTGGTACTATGAAGGGAACGAACGATGGCTTCTAAAAAATCCCCCCTAGTGGCAAACCAAAACCTACAGATACAGGCTTGCTAGGGCACCCTGTCAATTCCCTCAAACATGGTCAAGTGGGCAAGTGTGAGATCCAAGCAGTTGTTAGAAATTAAAGGAATCATATGCATACATTCAATGGTTTTGATGATCAAAGTGACACATACCATGATACTTGGACTAATTACCTCATGGAGCAATAATCTTTTCTGACACAGGACCAAACCGATGGTGGTGGATGCTGCTGTTGCTGACAAGATAAAGATGCTAGAAGAAAGAAAAGGTGGGCCATGCTAAATTCAATCCTGCTCTTGGTACTCCATGTCTAGGACCTATGGGCCTCGAGACATGATCTCCTAGTTATCCCTGAAAGTGGGGGATAACAGGCCCAAGGTTCCATTTTCTTTCTTCTTATTCCACTTAGGTTAAGGATCAAAGGCTAGGGTTAAAACCCTAAAGTGAAAACACTTTTGGGCCTTAGGATTTTAATCCTAGAAAAGAATGTTTTCACAAACTTGGACAATAAAGACTTTATGAAGGAAAGAAACACTTATGTCTCCTTCCTAGGGTTTCAACAGGACAAAGAAACTTGCAACAATATAGCAATTAACACCTTTAACATTAACAAAAGACAAGAAATTGCAACAAATTTCTTACTCCTTCCAAGTATCTAAACCATTCAAACCCTAGTTGTAGAAAATAACCATCCAAGAAAGGAAACCATCCACAAAAATCCTTCTCCAAGAGTAGTGCATGAGTTCCAAGAGCTAGAAAATTTCAGACCTCTCAAGGGAAAAATCCCTCAAGTTGTGATCCCCAAATGAGAGGAAGTTTACCTCTATTTATAAAGGAGGTGCTCAATCACTTGCTGCAATGTACTTAGCCTATGTTGTACTCTGTGCAATGGACCCCTATTTCTTGCTTGACCAAGAGATCATAGTGGATCCTAAACTAAAGTATTATTCGGAAGTACTTTTTTCGGTCCACTGGGCTTCCTTCCCAGTCAACATTTGCATACCCATGCAGAAACAGACCACCACTGGATGTATATCTCAGACCATAGGTAATGGTCCCTCTCAGATATCTCAATATGTTCTTTGTTTCCACTGAGTGTCTTTGTCTCGTTTCAGCCATGAAAAGACTCATTACAATCACTGCATAACATATATCTAGCCTGGTGTGGATCATGTACATCAATGATCCAATCAATTGCCTATACATGGTGGGATCCACCAAATCTGAACCTGAATCCGAATCATGCAGCTTCCTTAGGTCAGTAACCATCGGAGTAGACATGGATTTGCAATCCATCATACCAAACCTCTTTAATACATCCACTATGTATTTTCCTTGTGCCAGAAATATCTCGCCCTGTCTTTGCCACACTTCCAATCCTAGGAAGTAATGCATCAAGCCTA
>ML793374.1:176437-189640 GCA_009831015.1 Picea engelmannii | reverse complement strand
AAAACGTTGAGTCTTTTATGTTCAACACAATCTTTCAAACTCTCTTGAATTAAAACCCTAACTAACCCTAGCGTTTCTACTAACTCTAGTTTGCTGATGACGTCTTGCCTTATTTGAACTTTTGTTTGGACTAAAAGTTGCGGCTGACTCATCCTTTGATAGCCATAGAGGTGTTGAATAATTTTATTGGGCCAATTAGCAAAACGTTCACTTCTTTGTCTAGCTAACCTAACCCTAACCCTAAGGTGATGTCATACCTGTTTGAACTCTTGTTTGGCTTGAAACGTTGTGGTATTGTCACCTTTTGATATGCTTTGAGTTGTTGATCATCTTCATAGGCTTAATTTGCAAAACGTCCTTCTCTTTGCCTACTTAATTAATCTAGAAACTAGGCTGATGTCACCCCTTCAGTATAGTGACGCAACAACATTATATATATGAGCAAATTTATGATATTTATTGCATTGTGATAGAATAGGGATTTGTCTTATACATTGAATGCAAGTATCTCTCTTGTATTTATTGAGGAAGTATTATAAGCCTTTGGTCTTTGTTTGAAATCATTGACTTCGTCAATAATTACATTTATCATTGCTCATATATGTTTAAAGATAGTCACTGAATTGCAAAGTACTAACCACTGCAACACTTTTTAGCTTTATTTGCCTTGTCTCGCAAACAGGTGCCTTTATCAGTGGAATTACCTTCTCTTTGACTATCTTCTTGGCAGTAATCTGTGAAAGGGAAAGCTTACCTTAACCTTTGAACCTTAAACCCTTGATCCTTTTCCTTCAGAACCCCAGATTACTAGGGACGTCTCCCTTGGGATTAGCCACCCTGAATAGAAAGAACTCCCCATCGAGGTGACAGTGGGTGGGGAAGCTCCTGTTACGCTAGTTTGAGCTTTGATTTCAAGCTACTTAAACCCTTCCTACAAACTAAGCGATAACAAGTTGTTCAATAGAGTTTTGTCAAAGAAGGGATATGAGTTGGCCTAATGTTAGGTAAACATGTGTGGTGCAATTTAGGGTTATAACAGAGCCTCATTGTAAGATCATCTTCTTGCGAATGCGAGTAGCCGACACATCTCTTCTTAGAGATAAGTTGCCACCATTCTAACGAGTCTTTCACTCTGTATTTGTCTTTGTACATTTTCGCTTGTCAATAGAAAATTGTGTATTATGGTTGCATCTCTAATGGATTTCTGTTATATTATTGGATATCCGAAATATCTCTGTACATTTCTTTATTATATATCCACTCTCATTTCTTGCCGAAAATAATCCAGATCATACACTGTCTTTGACTGAGTCAAAGATGATTCGCTTGGCCTTTGCTTAACTCTTCCTAAAGGTCGCTCTTCCTACATTAGTGGTGGGTTCCTCCACCACTGTGGTCACATACTACTCAAGATCATGCTCCTGCAAGATATTTGTTATCCGAAGCTTCCACACAATGAAGTTGGAAGCTCCTTCGAGCCTATCCTCGACCCTAACTGAAATGGAGGATGCCATGGACCTTATGCTGCAAACTTAATCAAGCTCGCTTGGATCTATGTGTACCCTGCTGTTGCACTTCAACAAGCTTAACACACCCTAAGCTTTGATACCATGTTAACTTATGAGCTTGATTTAAAATTGAAAGAACTTATTTAAATTATGACTGTACTTTGAACTTAGTTTAACATCATTCATAAACTAGAACAACAATAATCATAATAATTTACCAGCATGCAAGATCACAACACATGTACCTTGGGGAAACCCTATACAGGGAGAAAACCCCCAACAAACTATCTCCTTGTATTGCATTAATAAAGTATGATCACTTACAAAATATCCACCATGAATACTCTTCTCTTAAAAAGCTTGCCAATGACTCTAACCTGACTATAGACCACTGAGAAACCTCACTGTTATAAACTCTGTTATAGGCCAGCCTTGAAGGTGTACCTCGCTACTTTCTTGGAATGATATGCTGCCCTTTATTTGACTATTATAGCTGCCTGTTATTGGACTGATATGGCAGCCTTTATTGACTATTATAGCAGCCTGTTATTGGACCTGTTATCGCACAGTTTGTAATTATGGTAAAAGGTGGATGAAAGAAAGACAAACTGGCGAAACTGAGATTATCCCACCACTGTCACCTCAATGGGATAGGTCTTTCTCTTTAGGGAGGTAAGGCCCAGGGGAGACATCCCAGGTGACCTAGGGTTTTGAGAAGGCAAAGGCTAAAAGGCTAAGTAATATTATTCCCCCTCACAAGTCACCACCTGATCAGAAAGTTTGGCTTAATAGCCAATAAAGATAAAAGATGACCGGAAATAGTAACCAAGAAGTGTACTTGCCCGAGACAAAGCAACAAAGAAACTATACAGGTGCAAGCTAACTTGCTGGTTAGTACTTCATATAATCAATGACTTTCTGATAATAAGCAATTGAGCAATAATATTGACGAAGTAAATCAATGTTTATACAACAGAAATGATTACAATATCACTTCTCAATAAATGCCAATGAAACTTTAATGATGAATGGCAATCAATGTAAGAACATCAACACTTTAGAAACAATGCCTTAAACAATCATTCAATTGCTTTAAAGGTAAAACGAATGTTGCATAGAAGCGTTTATAGCATGAAAAGGTGACGACAGCATTAGTAAGATTAGTCTAGGCTAGGGTTAGTAAGAGTTAAAGGTTGTTCAAAGTTTAGAAGTTGTCTGTGATCAAGGTACTCAATACAAGAGGTCTTAGATCAGTGTGCTACTAGGGCATATGGAGTCAAAAGAAGCTACAAAGGTTGAAGGACTAAATGATAATGAAAAGAACAAGGACAAGAGGGTTAAATGTTGAGGTGTTGCTAAGGCAAGGCCTCAACAATGAAACCCTAGGGGAGAAAGGCTCACTAAGGTGTAGAAACCCTAGGCCTTAGTACTTTATCCTCCTTCTTTAGCTTATTGGCAAGATGAAATCGACTAGCTTGAGTAGGAGTTTAAAGGGCTAAAGACAAGAGAGTTTAAAGGTGAAGTGTTTCTATGGCAAGGCTTCATCAAGCAAACCCTAGTGGAAAACAACTCATCAAGGTGTAGAAACCCTAGGCCTTGATGCGTTTTCCTCCTTCTTAGCTCAATAACAAGGAAACAACGACTAGCTAGAAGAATAGTGTGTTGCTATGGCAAGGCTCTATCTAAATTCAGCAAATCAAATAATTCTTAACTTGATAGGGACATGAGACAAGGACACCAACATGTGCTTGTCACCTAGGGTTTTAATGCAACAAATTAAAATAAAAAATGCAAGTAAACAATACTATAACCATTCAATCAAGAAGTGTTGCAGAAATTCAATTACATAAACCATGCATTTAAGTAGCGAAACCCTAGTTGTAAACCTTCCACCAAGAAGAAATGCCAAAATAGTCCAAAAATAGTCTCCTTTAACAAGTGCACCTCACAATTTCAAACAAAACCCTAGAATAGGGCGCAAATTTCAGACCTCACTAATGTGTGAGTGAAAGATGATGAAAATATGAGAGTGAAAACCCTCAATATATACCATACTAATGACCTTAATTAAAAATTAGGTCATCAAAAGGCCGACAAAGCCAAAATACACAATAATACCGTTTTACATTAAATTGTCATAAATTAAAACCTAATCAAGCAAAAGCAAGACACCATGCCCCTTCTAGGGTGACGTTATCCCTTTCTAGGGAAAATGCAGCCTCCTGGAGCAAAACATTAGTCCTCCTTGGGCTTCTCCAACCTACCACACGTGCAAAACTACCATGATTGTCTCCCAAAATGTCCATGAAGTTGGATGACGTCATGAGCCTCCTGGGTGACGTCCTGGGCCTTCCAAGGCCAAAATTCCAATGAAGAGGGCAACCCCCCTAGGTAAGGCTCTGCTAGGGTGCCTTTGTGGAATATCCTCCTCTTCTCCAGTGCAAACCTATCTATCATGTCTCTGCCCCCTGGTGGGGTCTCAGCATCCATCTGGTGGGCTCTTCAGCCCCATGGAGGTTTGAACTAATCATCTCCCATTGTGTACCTGTCCAATGTGGTACATGTTCGTCGGGTATGATCCTGCGCATCAACAACTACGCCCTCCATGGGCTCACAAGTCACAGGGATCATAGCAATGCCAATCACATCTCATCATCAATATTATTAAACATGTGCATAAAACCCCTTTTACCCTAGTCAAGTGCTCAAAGACATTATACAAATATGCAATACAAGTTTGGAGGAAGTGACAGGGTGTCCTATTGGGCTAATGTCCACTGGAAAAGGGATGTTTCTGAAAGAGATTAAATACAAGTCATGTAAATGGGTGAGGTGGATAAGGGATGTCCTGACAAGGGGTGCAGTGAAAGCAAGGAAATGAAAAGCTTACTTGTGGGTGCTTTTGTAGAAGGCGAGCTGCACCTATCTTGGATGCAAATGTTACCAAGCCCATTCATGCATTTTATTCTTTATTATTTATTGTTTTTTCTTCAAGAAGCTAATCAAGGGACACTGCCCTGGCGTGGTGACCAGTGGTGGCAATGTTACCCACAAGAACTTTCACAGAGATGAGAAGATTGGCTCGTGATGAGACCCCCTTTCTCTTGGCCATGCAACCAAGAGCCACTACCCTGGCGTGGTAACCAGTTGCTAGTAGTGTCATACTTCTAGTTTCCCATGGACCTAATAGGCTGGCTCGTGATGAGGCCCCCTATCCTCTGACTAGGTCTTGTTTTATTAATTTTTTTGGGTCCCTCTTGTTTCTTTCTGAGAAGCCTTTTACTGCTTTCTCGGGGATCCCTGGGCGAAGCATCTCGAGGTTTTATTTTTAGGCTTTTATCTTTTGCCCGCTTGCTTTTACCTTCTGGGCCTTTAGCCCCTTCTTCCCATAAGGCAAGGTGCAACCCTTAAATGATTGGCCAACCCAATGCCCAGACAAATGTAGTGGGATGGATGAGCGGGAATCAAGATGAAAAGTGGTAATATGATGGGAGCGTATGATGAATTTTCAGAAATCCCCCCAGTGGCAACTCAAATACTATGGGCACAGGCTTATTAGGGCATCTTGTCATTCCCCCCAGACATGGTCAAGTGGACAAGTATAATATCCAAGCATTTGTTAGAAAAAAAAAGGAATTAAATGCACATATTCAAAGGTTTTGAGGATCAAAGTGACACATACCATGATACCCAGACTCATTACCTCATGAAGCAAGAACCATCTCTGATACAGGACCAAGCCGAAGGTGATGGATGCTGCTGCTGCTGACAAAGTGGAGGCTCTGAATGGGAGAAGAGATGGGCCCTCCAGGGCCATGCTCAAGTTGATCTGGCTCTCGGTACTCCATGTATAGGACCTAAGGGCCTCGAGACATGATCTCCTAGTTATCCCTAAAAGTGGGGGATAACATCTGGTTCCAACTCGGGGACATGTGCTCACCATAGGGCGCATGAGAACCTCAACATATCTGGCATAATCTGTAACCTGCTTGATCTCAATAACAACTATTAGTAATCATTTTGGGTAGTGATATCACCCTAGTTCATATATATATAAGATTGAAAGAAAACATATCTACAAGTGTGAAAGAAAACTACTCTAGTATGAAATGCAAATGGTATATACAATGAATGCAAGTGCCTACCTACTTACCTGCACTTACTTTTTGGCTGGATGTTAGGTGTAGTCAAACGACCTGTAAAAACAATCCAACAATGTCCCACAATACCTGCCTCTATGCTTCTTCATAAACCAAAATAGTGATAAGTTAAGTACAAAAATCATATGAGTGTAATGTCCCAACTTTGGGACATTAGGGTATTACAGGATGTTATGATGACCAGAGTAGCCAGATGGGGATTATAGTGAGTACATGAGCTATTGAGGGATATTTTGGGGTCTGGCTTGCATCGCTCATCCTATTTTATCATTATGAGCCATTCCACATAGATTGGCTTTGGTTCCATTGCATTCCGACGATTTCCATGATTTTGAGTATTTTGAGCTATACGTTAATTAAATTCACAAAGAGGTCATTTTGGGCACAATACTTGGAGGAACCTCTCAGTGTAATAGCTCATTGGAATTAGGAGGAACAAAACTACAGGATAGGATGATGAGAAGTGACTTTCAGTGGCCAGGGAAGCCACAAGGAGAGATAACGTGTTTTTCAGAGGTAAAAAGGTTAATTAATTAATTAAAGTGATTGAATTAATTAATTAAATATTAATAAAATGAAAGTCACTTTGGAGGGACAAGGTGAGCAGGAAGTATAAAGGAGAGGCAAGGGCCTCTATTCTCTCATTCATGTATGTCTATCATTTTGATATTTGGCTTCTACCTAGAGGGCCCATCTCTTGGGGGTTTTGAGGGTTTTGACTTAACAAACCCTAGAGGACGATTAGGTGGTGAAAGATTCCACCTAGCTTGTCCCAAGCTTGGTCTCGAGGATGCAATACTCCCCCACACCATTCTAGTTCAGATCTACATCAGTGCAGGAGGGTTCTACAACAACCGCAGGCACAGGAAGAGAAGGAGGGTGCACCATTGGGGGTTTCCAGCAAGGGTCACACACCATTCTTTGAGGGAAGTTCGTTCCCGGTGATTGGTAGGGCTTTTGGAGATTCTAGCACCTGGGTTTTCACTACAGGGTCGTGGCCATTAGATCTAGTGCATTCCGGTGGAGTTTTATGTATCATTTGATTTATTGGATGCATGGGACGAATTGGAGAAGAGGAGCACACTTCATAAAGTGATTTAATCCATTTGGTAGATTAGATCTTCATCATTTCACTTGGGACTTCACCAGGGAGGTAACCAAGCCCCGATCTATCATTCTAGTGGTTTTGTGGAGCATTTGGAGGCCTCAAGGAGACAGGCTGAATTATCTAGGGTTTCAGGCATCAAGGGGGGCGCACCATTCCTTGGAGGACAGTCAGATCCATGAGTTTCAGGAGGATCTTGGAGATTTGAGCACTTGGGTTGTTCCCGCAGCTACTCGATCGACTGTTTGGCATCTTCATTGGAGCATTTGAGCATCTTTGGGAGCACGAACAAATTGTTGAGGCTATTCAGTGATCCAGTAGGGCATGATATCTTCCAGTGTGGGGGTTGACACTTCATACGGCCCAGATGATCTTGTATTGGTCTTGATTGGATATTTGGTCTTTGGAGGCTTGTAGCTTTCTATTGGAGCATTTATTAGCAACTTCTATTGTCTTTATTGGATCCATCCGTTGAGCATTCCAGATCGACATCTTCATTGTATCAAGTTCTTCTATTTATGAATAAAATCAGATCTGAGGTGTTTTGGCTTGTCTATCATCTTGTTGATATTGCATATGGTTGAGGTATGTTCAATGATTTCATCTTCTTTTTTATTGCTACAAACACACATATAAAACATCAGTAAACCCTAAGCGCAACCTAAATATTCATAGTAAGCAAAGTGTTTGACGAAATTCCACAACCAGAAAAAGTTTAAAAAGACACCCAAAACCGTGATGTTCCTGGCATATTGGCTTGGGAACATTACAGTGGTATCAGAGCCTAGATTCCTGCCAGCCAGTGGGGATTGGAAGAGTTACAATGAAGATGAATATTATTAGCAGGATTGTTGAGTGTGAGAGGGAATATGAAACCCTCAATGAGAATTTCAAGGGGCTATTAACATTCCGATGGTTTCTATCCTATAAAAATCCTAGTTGGAGCAAAGAAGAGATTACATGTTGGGTCAACGAAATAGAGGAAAACAGAGCAGCTGCAGCTAGATGGATGGAAGAACAGAGTAACCCCACACCCATTAGGAGCAAGCAATGTTGCTATAGTTGCAAAGTGCCTTGGGAACCAGATCATAGATGTAGGGGTAGAGGTAAGAAGCACATTATTGAGGTGCACTATGATAGTGATGATGGGGTGTGTGAGGATATAGAGTGAGAGCTAGATGCTTATTTGGAGTAGTCATATGATGCTAGTGACTCTTGCACAGAGGATAGTGATTCTGGCATGCTAGAGGAGGATAGTGACCCTTGCGCCTTGGAGGAGCAGTGGGATGGACAGGGTGATAGCACATGTACTTCAACAACCATACCTCCATGTGTTGATGACCTTACACTTCAACCGAGGGATGACACTATTAGAGATCCACATGTGTCAACACCTAGAGATGATGATCTCCCTAGGATGACCGTGACACATCTTTCATATTTCCAGGCACCCATGATAGCCACGACACATGAGGATAGCAGTGGCATATCAGATATGATAGAGGAGCCGTACGTGAGGGATACACACCAGGGACATATGGATCCACAGATATAGGAGGAGATACATGACATGCAGATAGTTGACCTTACACATACAGATCGGGATGAGGAGATTGAGTCACAAATTTTGGAGACTCCATTAGTTGAGCAGATGGTGGAGATTGACAGGTTGGTGGGGCACTTACTTCCAGGATCGGCTTGCATTGATGAGGATGCACTCTTTATTAGTCAGGATGACCATAGCACGTGTCTGGACACATCTATATGGGATCTAGGCACAAATGATAGTAGCAGGGTGAGTGCACAGGAGGATACAACTACTCATACATGATACAATGTGATTTAGAGGGAGATAGCATCTAGTGATGGTGATGAGCTGTAGTGGCATATAGGAGGACTCAGTTGCACGGTAGGCAGTGAGCAGTTCAACACTTTATCTTCTACAGAGAGTATTGTTAGGGATTCTAGTGATGGTACTAGCAGGGAGAGACGTGAGGTGGCACCTCAACATGACTGTGATCAAGAGTCACACCGCTTAGCGGGGCAACTGAGAGTTAGTGAGGATGTTGGTGGTCTAGCGGAGGAGTGCCAGTTGATGGATGAGCATGAAGAGTACCTAGAGTCACTGATGAGTACAGAGAGTTATGATCTGGAGGCATGGGAGCTACCCTCCACGAGGATCTTTGATACAGTTGAGTGCTCACCGACACATGGGGACTCCGGAGCCAAGGGCAGTTTTGAGGACACGTCCATTTGTGTCCCGAGAGTGGTTGACCTTCAGGTAGAGGTTGATCCAGTAGTATGCCCAGGATCTACGATGCAACATGAGTATACGGGATATGACATGGGTATGGCGGAGCATACAGTGGTGAGTGATAGGTCACAAAGTCATTCTGAGATATGAAGTCAAATTCAATCGTATGTATGGGATTGCAGGGAGGAGACACACTTAGGGGAGTATGCAGATTTCACTCTTTTGCAGTAGCCCATAATTATGAGAGAGCGCCTTCACCGTATCAGCAGTTGCATGGGAGATGAGGGATGGAGGTTGGTTGATCTACCATTGGAGGAGTTACTTCCGGTTGTACTGGATGATTGGGGCCCAGTGATGACTACATGCGAGCATTTATCATGGGGACTAGTAGACAAGCTTTTGGTCGAATCCTTGGGATTGACCAAAGCAGGGGGTATTTTTCAGCCCTACAGTCAGCTACAGATGTTTCTGTTAGCTTGCCCTGACACTTTTATCATTGACAGCAGCATGAGGAGAGATAGGCAGTGGCAGAGAGCATGGAGAGTGACTAGGCTGAGACCACCTGACATGAGTACTTTTATGGTATCCAGCAGGATAGAGGTGGATCGTCATAGGCACCTGAGACTTGGTGCGTGATGGTGAGAACCATAGGCTAGATGATAGAAGATGAGCATAGAGGGCTTATGACAGTGATCATTCTAACACAGGAGCAACCAACAGAGACTGGAAGTGATAAACTTCCAAGTTTGCCATGGGATCCCGGAGTTCATTTTGTTAGCAGGATGTTTTACGTCATGATGACCCAAGTTGCACCAGAGAGCCACTTACTCCACCATGGGTTGGTTTGGAGTGGGCCTACAGGGACTTGTCCTATGGAGCGAGGCAGTTTCTCCCTCTTGATCATCATGATCAGGCATGGAGATGGTTTGACAGGTTCTACTCCCACAGAGATATTTTTACATATGTCGTTTCTGGACAACAGGTTTAATTGCCACAGGTATCTTAGCTTGAGGATCCAGGAGTGGAGGATCCAGTATATAGACATGGAGTAGTCAGGCATGGTCAAATTAGTGCAGCGCCAGTATGGTGATCTTCGACAGAGGCTAGCATGGGATCCAGGGATTACATGGTTGAGCATCTCACTGACTGACAGGGGTGAGTGGACCTTTGCAGGGGAAAGTATTTTTGACTTTCCATTGAGCTTCAGTGTCTAGGAGAGCACATCTCTTGAGGGTGTCTCACAGAGGTCTTGCAGTACTTCATCGTGGCATAAACATGTACAGTTGATGGAGGTCATGTTGATCTTGGTAGGGATGTGGAGGATGGACTAATTTCTGGATGAGGCCATGTGTCATGTGCAGGAGATACACGGAGTTGAGATATTTCAGGACTATGCTTCACAGGGTATTACAGTTCATTTCGTGACATGGGACCCAGGGGGTGGAGTGTATGATAGTTCATCTCTGGATGGGACCTACTGTGCATCCCACAGGTGGACATGGGACCCTGGTATTATATTTGGATGGGTTCAGTTATTGCATGAGGACAAGCAATATTCTAGCAGGGAGGACTGTAATGTCCCAACTTTGGGACATCAAGGTATTACTGGATGTTATGATGACCAGAGTAGCCAGATGGGGATTATAGCGAGTACAGGAGATATTGAGGAATATTTTGGAGTTCAGCTTTCATCACTCATCCTATTTCATCATTATGAGCCATTCTGGACAGATTGGCTTTGGTTTCGTTGCATTCCGACAATTTCCATGATTTTGAGTATTTTGAGCTATACGTTAATTAAATTCACTAAAGAGGTCATTTTGGGCACAATACTCGGAGGAACCTCTCAGTTTAATAGCTCATTGGAATCGAGAGGAACAACACTACAGGATAGGATGATGAGAAGTGACTTTCAGTGGCCAAGGAAGCCACAAGGAGAGATAAGGTTTTTTTCAGAGGTAAAAAGGTTAATTAATTACTTAAAGTGATTTAATTAATTAATTAAATATTAATAAAAGGAAAGTCACTTTGGAGGGACAAGGTGAGTAGGAAGTATAAAGGAGAGGCAAGGGCCTCTTTTCTCTCATTCATGTATGTCTATCATTTTGATATCTGGCTTCTAGCTAGAGGGCCCATCTCTTGGGGGTTTTGAGGGTTTTGACTTAAAAAACCCTAGAGGACGATTCGGTGGTGAAAGATTCCACCTATATTGTCCCAAGCTTGGTATCAGGGATGAAATACTCCCCCACACCATTGTAGTTTGGATCTACATCAGTACAGGAGGGTTCTACACCAGTCGCAGGCACAGGAAGAGAAGGAGGGTGCACCATTGGGGGTTTCCAGCAAGGGGGGTGCACCATTCTTTGAGGGAAGTTCTTTCCCGGTGATTGGCAGGGATTTTGGAGATTCTAGCACCTGGGTTTTCACTGCAAAGCCGTGGCCATTATATCTAGTGAATTCCGGTGGAGTTTTATGTATCATTTGATTTATTGGATGCATGGGACGAATTGGAGAAGAGGAGCACACTTCAGAAAGTGATTTTAGCCATTTGATAGATCAGATCTTCATCATTTCGCTTGGGACTTCACCAGGGAGGTAACCAAGCCCCGATCTATCATTCTAGTGGTTTTGTGGAGCATTTGGAGGCCTCTAGAAGACAGACCAAATTATCTAGGGTTTTAGGCATCCAGGGGGGTACACCATTCCTTGGAGGAGAGTCAGATCCATGAGTTTTGGGAGGATCTTGGAGATTTGAGCACCTGGATTGTTCCCGCAGCTACTCGATCGACTATTTGGAATATTCATTGGAGCATTTGGGCATCTTTGGTAGTAGGGCCAAATTGTTGAGGCCATAGTTGCAAGGAGCACCCCCCCTGCCCCCGCTCCTAAGCCCAGGAGTGCGCTCCAAGCGGGAGCGTCCAAGGAGCACAGGTGGGAGTGCGCTCCGGAACGTGTTAAGATGCTCCCTAAAATTTCAGGTGCTCCACGCTCCGGAGCGCGCTCCCATATCGCTCCCCTCGCTCCCAACCATGCTCCCCGTGCGCTCCCGACTGGTGACTGGACGCTCCCACGTAGGACCCACGAACTAAAAAAAAACTCATTTTTTTTTAATAATTCGTGAGGCTTAGGGTTTAGGAGAAAGGAATGAGGAGAATAAAGGAGCTCTTCCTCCTCCATTCTCCTCATTCTTTCATCTTTGTTTTCTTGAGCTTGGAGAGGAGGAGAGAGAAAAGGAGAGATTGAAGGAGAGTGCAGATTTGTGAGAGCTTGGAGGAGAGAGAAAAGGAGAGCTTAGAAGAGTGAGAAAAGAGGATCTTGGAGGAGATACGAAAGGCAACCATCTATCTCAAGTTTCAACATTCAAGTTTCAAGAGCTAAAGAGGTAAGCCCAAACCCCAACTCTCTCATTTCCTTGGCTTAACTTTGTTTATGTTTTTGTCCTCCTCTCCTACTCTTTCCCATTCCTTCTTCTCCCTCATCTTATTGCAGGTTGTTCATCTAAAACTTGAGGAAAATGGTCTTCTTTTGGGTTTTCATTCCTTTTTTGGTTCTCATGGTGTTGACGGGGAGGAGGTATTAAAGGGAAGAAGAGGATAGTGGTGATTCTCATGATGATCATAACCCACAATATGAAGGTAATGAAGGGTTTGAACTTGAAGAGGAGGAAGAGGACAATGAAGAGGGGAAAAAATGACAAAGATGCATTGAGACCCTTGTGGGCATGTGTGACAAAACTTGAGGATGGAAGAGGTGGTGGAACCACTAAATTTTTATGTCCTCATAATAGCCATAAAGGATAACCTTATACCGGTTCATATACCTGTGTGAAGAGGCATCTTTGTGGTGTAATGGAGACTAATTACAATAAGGGGTCCATTCGGATCAATGTTTTCCCTAGTATATCCATGGAAGAGAGACAAAGATACATAAAGATAGAGGACGCTGCACAAAAAAAGCGTGGTAAAAAACAAAAGCTTCAATCTGATGCCTCATCTTGTTTTGGTGGCAATACATCTCCATCTCCTCATGGTTATGGAACCTCTGGATCTAAAAGAACAATAGCAGATTTCCTTGATATTGGAGGCAGGGATGAGGTGGATGCAAAAGTGGTCTGGTTTCTCTATGCTTGTGGTATCCCATTCAATGTGCTTCGCTCCCCCTATTGGCATGATCTTG
>ML793374.1:142044-157877 GCA_009831015.1 Picea engelmannii | reverse complement strand
GAATAGAGGCATCTGATATAATGTCAGATGCTTCCGTTCTAGGGCTAACACAATTAATATCATTCAACACCTCCATATTTTCCTGGCAAATGCTTTCCTCCACAGTAAAAGCTTCATCATGGACCTGGTCTTCAGGGCCAGCATAGGCTTCATGAAGCGAAGAAAACTCCTCACAACAATTTTCATACAAACAATCAACTGGAAAATAATCTTTACAAAATGAATTGAAAGCTGTATGAAAGCCTGTTAAAGAGCGGATGCTCGCAGCGGGAAGAGATCGACACCACTCAAGAGAAGCTCCCTTCAATGAACACCTGAAGAGCTTAATCCAGACATCCTCATGCGTGATATTGTGTCAGTGAATAGCTTCATGGAAGTCTAGTAAATGCTCAGCTGGTTCCTCCCAACTTGTTGCATGAAATTCAGGGAGGAAATCTTCCCATTGGTCTCTATCAGGAAGTGCATTAGGAAAACCAACTATCTGGGAAAAGTCACAGAAAGCAAACCTTTGAGCCATAATTTTCTCCATATCGAACCAGTGGAGTTGGCAATTGATCCTCGAATCATGGAGTCGCTAGGTGAAAGATGCGCGGCTTCAAATATGCCTGGTCCTTGTTCACCATCAAAGGCTAGATCTTAACGTTGTTGTTACCCCAGGAAGCTTTTCAGGCTGAGAAAGCAGCTGCTGAAACCTTCTCGAGAAAGCTCCTTAGGGTCAGCTTTCAGGTGTGCTAACAGTAGCCACAGCTGAAACAGTGATGTGGTAACAATGGAGTTGCCACAGTGGAGTCGCCAAGTGCACAGTAGCAATCTTGAAGGGCTCTGATGTCTGATGCACCTTTAGAATCAGAGGCTCAATGTCGTTTTGCCCAGGGAAAATCTTCAACTTCTTCCCCGACAATGGCGCCAGAAATGTTAGCGTCAGAAGTCGCTCCTGGATTACAGCAGGAGCAGAGCCCGACGCGCATCAGTTTATGTCACGATTTGTTTAATGGGGTGATCAAATGGGAGTTAACTCAAGACGATGTGGTTCTAACTCCGAAACTAGGCCAGGCATGCATAGGCAAGTGAGGTCTTATATAAACAACAGACAGTAAGTTGTAGTAAGGGTGAGTAGGGGGAAGACTTGTATAAGAGAACTGTAAGGGTCTGTCCTAAACATCTGGTTTCTAACAGACTGTAGGAGAAAGGCATCTAAATGAAAGATCTTCTTACATTCAAACGCAAAACACTGGAGAATACAACAAGGCAACAATAACTCCTTTATCGTAACATGATTGCAACCATTCACACGAATCAGTCGTTCACGAACTCTCTCAGCATGAGATGAAAATTAGATGGAGTAAGAAAGACTGTCTGTCATCGAACAAGAAATCTCACATACAGATGCATAACCATAAATCTAGAATGTCTATTAAAACTTTACAGTCCGGAGCTTTGCTCTACCATCCATCCTTTACAAAATACAAAGACTGAGTTTATATACTCAGAGAAAAATCGCCTAATAGAGGCGTGCTCGGTCACCCAAGGCTTAGTGTCCCCTCAACCAAATTCAGACGGATATTCTTTGTCAGACACCACCTTAACTGCGCATGGCTCCTGCAAGGGAAGTAACTGAGCCATTAAGCGTTGAGCTAGCGTGTGAAGACCTCCTCCGGCTGGTCGAGGACTCAACATGGCTTCTTTTGAAAAAACGGGTACACAGGACCCTCTCGAGCAGACCTCTTGCCAGATTATCCATACCTTACACTTAATGCCTAAGGAGAGGTTTCAACCACCCCTTCTCACCTTCATTTACTCCAAGCAAAAACCAGGATCGAGGTCGAATCAGATGGCGCATGGAGATCACAATGATCTTTTCGGCGACTAGACTCGACGCCTTTGGCCTCCTTTTCACAACTCCTTTCTTTCCCAAGTGACCACGGGCTATAACCCTATTTTTATTCCCAAGGCGCTTTTGGCGTTCGCGAATGGAAGGAGCTAATCCTTTCTTATTCACAGCTGGGATGAGTGAAACGTCGAGATGGCCTAATTGGGCGCCACGCGTCCCTCTCAGATCTGACGGTCCTGAAATTACTTGGTGATGTTGTGGGTCCAGGTCCTGGATGCTCCCGGCACCTCGCGCATCGGGGATATGATAGAGTTGTTCCTTGCGTCTTGAAATCACGATGGGAGAAAAGGCGAGGAGCCTAATCGTGCACCAGGTGTCCCCTTTGGATGGATGGCTGAGATTGCTTCATGATACTGCTGGCACGACTCTGGGCGCTTTCGGCACTTCAGGGTTCAGGGTTTCGAGATGTGAGATGAAGAGGGAATTTTACCCTTCGAACTCCCAAATGTTGATAAGCCGAATAGATCTCACACTATGTATCGCTGGATCGGACGACCCAGATTTAGTCTTGAAATATAGGCGCTTTCTTTGACGCTATATATCAGTTAACTTGGTAGCCCCGATATCCCGATGACCGTTGATCTGTTCTTATGGATGAATCTGGGCCGTTGACAACGTAATTTCACCTGCTCATTTGATTGGAAGCCGTAAAACAAGATTTTTCCATGCTGCGCTCGGACGTTTCTCGTGCAACTTGCAGACCCGAATACCCTTGTGCCTAGGAAAATAAATGTCACTAACACCATCATCCTCCATTAGTGGGTATGTATACTATGTATCATTCATTGATGATTACTCTCGTAAGACCTGGATACATTTGAAGTGTTCAACAAGTTCAAGGAATTCAAAGCCTTGATAGAGAACCTTTCTGAAAAGAAGATTAAGATACCCAGGTCAGAGAATGGAGGAGAATATACTTCAAAAGAGTTTGTGAACTTATGCAAAGATGTTGGAATCAAGAGGGAACTCACTACTCCCTATAATCCCCAACAAAATGGTGTAGCTGAATAGAAAAACAGAACCATGTTGGAAGTTGTAAAGATCAAGATCTTCCTATGTGCTTATGGGCAGAAGCAGCAATGGCAGCTGTTTATGTGCAGAACCAATTATCCCATAGCACAATTGGGCTCAAGACACCGGAAGAGATGTTCACCGGAAAGAAGCCAGAGGTAAACCATCTCAAATATTTGGTTGTCCAATGTTTATTCATATACCTAAAGAAAAGAGAAAACAAGTTGGACCCTTCAGGGAAGAAGGGAATATTTGTGTGATACTGTGAGGTCTCCAAGGCCTTCAGAATCTATATACCAGGTCAACATCACATTGAGATCAACAGGGATGTTACCTTTGATGAAGATGCAGTGCTCAAGAAATCTAAACTGTACCATCTTGAAGAGGTATATGAAGAGGAACCCGTAATCCTCAATACTGCAATGAGGGAGGTTCCCAGAGCTACAAAACCAATGAGGGAAGTCATAACTTCCCCTGATGAGTAAACTCTTGAAGACCATGATGTAACAGAAGTTCAAGAACCTTCTCAAATGACCTTCTACCATAAAATAAATCCTTCTTGGGAAAGAGAGCTTATTCAAGATGGAGAGAAGTATGGTGTTCCAAAAGGAACCTTGAGACAGGTGAAAAGACCAAAGCCATTCTCCAATTACAAGGCTTTGATGTGTGATCTCCTAGATGAGGATCCTACCTGCTTTGAAGAAGCAATTCAAAATAAGGAATGGGAAGATGCCATGACAGAGGAATA
Organism: Picea engelmannii; assembly: GCA_009831015.1. Classification (NCBI taxonomy): domain Eukaryota; kingdom Viridiplantae; phylum Streptophyta; class Pinopsida; order Pinales; family Pinaceae; genus Picea; species Picea engelmannii. Next base: position 154,227 of record ML793374.1, on the reverse strand, counting down.
CCAACCCATAATAAAGAACAATGTATGGGAAATAGTTCCCATACCAAAAAGTAAGGATGTGGTATTATCAAAATGGCTCCTCAAAATAAAACATGTTGCTGATGAAAGTATTGAGAAATATAAAGAAAGATTTGTCGCTCGTGGCTTTTCCCAAAAGGAAGGCATTGATTATGAAGAGACATTCACTCCTGTGGCCAAACACACTTCGATTAGGACCATCATATCTCTTGCAGCTAATATGAAGTGGAAGCTGCACCAGATGGACGTGAAGACAACTTTCCTAAATGGTGTCATCGAAGAGGAAGTGTATATAGAGCAACCTCAAGGATTTGAGGTTGAAGACAGGAAGTCTCATGTCTACAGATTGAAGAAAGCCTTATATGGATTGAAGCAAGCTCCTAGAGCTTGGTATGGCTGTATAGAAAGTTTCTTGACGAGCTTAGGCTTTACCAAGAGTAAAGCAGACTCAAATCTCTACTTCAAAATTATGGATAATGAGCCATTAATCTTACTGCTATATGTGGATGACTTATTCTTAACTGGAGAAGAAAAGATCATCGTTGAATGTAAAAGGAGACTTGCCTCTGAATTTGAAATGAAAGACCTTGGCCTAATGCATTATTTCTTAGGTCTTGAGGTATGGAAGAGTCCACAGAGGTTCTTCCTTAACCAAGGGAAGTACACGGTCGAGATCTTAAAGAGATTCGACATGTTGGAATGCAAACCCATGAATACACCCATGGAAGCGAAGCTGAAGATGTTGGTCGATACTTTGTCAGATTTGATTGATGCCACACTGTACAGACAAATTATTGGATCACTGATGTACTTGATGAACACCAGAACAGACATTTGTTTTTTCGTGAACACCTTGAGTCAGTTTATGGTAGAGCCCAAACCTGTTCACCTAGTCGCTGCAAAACATGTGATAAGGTACCTTAAAGGTGCGATAGATTATGGTCTCAGTTATGACGGAGATCATAATTTCACATTGAGTGGATACACTAATTCAGATTGGGCAGGAAGCGTTGCTGACAGAAAAAGCACTTCCGAATGCTGTTTCAGTTTGGGATTAGCCATTATTTCGTGGCAGAGTAGGAAGCAATCCAGTATTGCTCTCAACACAGCGGAAGCAGAGTACATTGCCGCATGTTCTGCTAGCTACGAAGTTATATGGCTTCGAAAGTTGCTGACCGGTCTATTTGACCTAGAGATGGAAGCAACCACGATCCTATGTGACAACCAGAGTTGCATAAAGATGACAGAGAATCCTGTATTCCATGACAGGTCGAAGCACATAGAGATTCGCTATCATTACATCCGTGACATGGTGCAGAGAGGAGCCTTGAAGCTCCTGTATGTTAGCACGGATGAACATGTTTCTGATGTGTTGACCAAACCTCTATCTCATGTAAAGTTTGAACAATTTCGAGATAATATTGGTATAGTCCAAAAGGACCCTCCCTGAAAGGGGGAGTGTATATGTTCCTTGCTTCTGACCTCGCTGTTAGACATAAAGCAAAATGATTCTTGCTTCTGACCTCGCTATTAGACGTAAAGAAATATGATGTGTGTGTTCCTTACTTCTGACCTCGCTGTTAGACGTAAAGCAAGATGATTCCTTGCTTCTGACCTCGTTGTTAGACGTAAAGAAAGATGATGTGTGTGTTCCTTGCTTCTGACCTCGCNGACATAAAGCAAGATGATGTGTGTGTTCCTTGCTTCTGACCTCGCTGTTAGATGTAAAGCAAGATGATGTGTGTGTTCCTTGCTTCTGACCTCGCTGTTAGACGTAAAGTAAGATTATGTGTGTGTTCCTTTCTTTTGACCTTACTGTTAGACGTAAAGCAAGATGATGTGTGTGTTCCTTGCTTTTTACCTCACTGTTAGACGTAAAGCAAGATGATTCCTTGCTTTTGACCTCACTGTTAGACATAAAGCAAGATGATGTGTGTGTTCCTTTCTTTTGACCTCGCTGTTAGACGTAAAGCAAGATGATTCCTTACTTCTGACCTCGTTGTTAGACGTAAAGCAAGATGATGTGTGTGTTCCTTTCTTTTGACCTCACTGTTAGACGTAAAGCAAGATGATTCCTTGCTTCTAACCTAGTTGTTAGACGCAAAGCAAGATGATGTGTTCCTTTCTTTTGACATAGTTGTTAGACGAAAAGCAAGATGATGTGTTCCTTGCTTCTGACCTAGTTGTTAGACGTAAAGAAAGATGATGTATACCTTGCTTCTAAACTAGTTGTTAGACGTAAAGCAAGATGTGACTTGCACTGAGCTACCAACTTAATAGCTATGACATAGAGCCAATCTAGTATCGTGATGGGCCAGCCTAGTGCTGTGATGAGGTATCATTTTTTTATATACTGATACATATTGATGCAGATGATGATGGCATTCTTTCGAGAATGACGATGCTTCCGATGAAGAAAACTTCTGATGATTTATAGATACAGCAGCCAAGATGATATTGATGATGTTGTCCTCCCACCCGATGTTGTTGATGATGCTATCCTCTTTCTCTCGCATGATGCTACTGAAGAATACCCTTCTTGTTAAGGGGGAGTGTTGAAATAATGTAAGTGCAAAGAGTATTGTTATTATTATTGATATTTTATTCATAGGATCAATCCCCATTGTGGATTGATCATGTCGAATATTGTAATAAGACCAAATCCCCTTTTACAGATTGGTCAAAAGACAATTGTAATAGGCAGGATAAGAAGTCGGCCCCAACAGTTAATTAAGAGACCCAAAAATATAATAAAGGTGGGTTTACCCACCCAGATTGAGAAGTCGGCCCTGCTAGTGTAGAGACACTTCACACGAGCCAGAACTTGTATAAATAAAGGAGGCTAGCGTCTCATTTGATATAAATCACTTGCTTAGTTTGAGAGACAAGTTTTGATATGTTACTGACAAAGGAGAGAGAGAGTGGCACATATCTTGGAGAGGAATTTCTGTTTTAGCATAGAGACCTCTTGGCATTGTATTGGCTATCTATATTAAGGAAGTTTTGCTGGGTTTTCTTCCCCTAGAGGGTTTCCTAGGATAAATGTTGTGTCTCTTGTGAATGTGTATTTCTCAGTGATCTTATTCTTATGTTGCTATTATCTATTGAAATGCAAAGAGCTATAATAATGGTATAAACATTAACACATATATTCAATGAGTTTATGATAATAAGCAATTGAACAATAATATTGACGAAGTAAATCAATGTTTATACAATAGCAAAGATTACAATATCACTTCTCAATAAATGCCAATGAAACTTTAATGATGAATGGCAATCAATGTAACAACATCAACACTTTAGAAACAATGCCTTAACCAATCATTCAATTGCTTTAAAGGTAAAACAAATGGTGCATAGATGTGTTTATTGCATGAAAAGGTGACGACAACAATAGGGTTAATAAGATTAGTCTAGGCTAGGGTTAGTAAGAGTTAAAGGTGGTTCAAAGTTAAGAAGTTGTCTGTGATCAAGGTACTCAATACACGAGGTCTTAGATTAGTGCGGTGCTAGGGCATATGGAGTCAAAAGAGGCTGCAAAGGTTGAAGGACTAAATGATAATGAAAAGACCAAAGAAAAGAGGGTTAAATGTTGAGGTGTTGCTAAGGCAAGGCCTCAACAATCAAATCCTAGGGGAGAAAGGTTCACTAAGGTGTGAAACCCTAGGCCTTAGTGATTTCTCCTCCTTCTTTAGCTTATTGGCAAGATGAAATAGCTCGAGTAATAGTTTAAAGGGATAAAGACAAGATAGTTTAAAGGTGAAGTGTTGCTATGGCAAGGCTTCATCAAGCAAACCCTAGGGGGAAACGGCTCATCAAGGTGTAGAAACCCTAGGCCTTGATGTGTTTTCCTCCTTCTTAGCTCAATAACAAGGAAACAACGACTAGCTAGAAGAATAGAGTGTTGCTATGGAAAGGCTCTATCTAAATTCAACAAATAAAATATTTCTTAACCCTAGGGACATGTGCTTGTCACCTAGGGTTTTAATGCAACAAATTAAAATAACAAATGCAAGTAAACAATACTATAACCATTCAATCAAGAAGTGTTGCAGAAATTCACTTACATAAACCATGCATTTAAGTAGCCAAACCCTAGTTGTAAACCTTCCACCAAGAAGAAATGCCAAAATAGTCCAAAAATAGTCTCCTTCAACAAGTGCACCTCACAATTTCAGCCAAAACCCTAGAATAGGGCACAAATTTCATACCTCACTAATGTGTGAGTGAAATATGATGAAAATATGAGAGTGAAAACCCTCAATATATACCATAATAATGACCTTAATTAAAAATTAGGTCATCAAAAGGCCGACAAGGCCAAAATACACAATAATATTGTTTTACATTAAATGTTCATAAATTAAAACCTAATTAAGAAAAACCAAGATGTCATGCCCCTTCTAGGGTGACGTTATCCCTTTCTAGGGAAAATACAACCTTCTGGAGAAAAACGTTAGCCCTCGTTGGGCTTCTCCAACCTGCCACATGTGCCAAACTGCCATGACTGTCTCCCAAAACGCCCATGACGTTGGATGGCATCATGAGCCTCCTGGGTGATGTCCCGGGCCTTCCAAGGCCAACGTTCCTAATGAAGAGGGCACAACCCCTCGAGGTAAGGATATACCATGGTGCCTTTGTGGAATGTCCTCTTCTCCAGTGCAAACCCCTCTGTTGTGTCTCTGCCCCCTGGTGGGGTCTCAACATCCATTTGGTGGGATCTTCAGCCCCATGGAGGTATGAACTAATCATCTCCCCATGTGTACTTGTCCAATGTGGTACCTGTCCATTGGGCATATGATCCTACACATCAACAAATACGCCCTCCATGGGCTTACAAGTCACATGGATCATAGAAATGTCAATCACATCTCATCATCAATTATTAAGCATGTGCATACAACCCCTTTTACCCCAGTCAAGTGCTCAAAGACATTATACAAATCTGCAATACAAGTTTGGAGGAGGTGACAGGGTGTCCTATTGAGCTAGTGTCCACTGGAAAAGGGATGTTTCTAGAAGAGATTAAATCCAAGTCATGTAAATGTATGAGGTGGATAAGGGAATTACTGACAAGGGGTGCAGTGAAAGTAGGGAAATGCAGGGCTTACCTATGGGTGCCTTTGTAGAAGGTGAGTTAAACATGTCATGGATGCAAATGTTTCCAAGCCCATTCATGCCTTTTATTATTTATTCTTTATTTCTTTTTCTTCAAGAAGATAATTAGGGGACACTGCCCTGGCGTGGTGACCAGTGGTGGCAATGTTACCCACAAGCACTTTCAGGGAGATGAGAAGGTTGGCTCGTGATGAGACCCCCTTTCTCTTGGCCATGCAACCAAGAGCCACTGCCCTAGCATGGTAACCAATTGCTAGTAGTTTCATACCGCTAGGTGCCCATGGACCTAATAGGTTGGCTCGTGATGAGGCCCCCTATTCTCTGACTAGGTATTGTTTTATTATTTTTTATGGGCCCCTCTTGTTTCTTGCTGAGAAGCCTTTTACTGCTTTCTCGGGGATCCCTGGGTGAAGCATCTCGAGGTTTTATTTTTAGGCTTTAATATTTTTCCAGCTTTCTTTTACCTTCTGGGAATTTAGCCCCTTCTTACCACAAGGCAAGGTGAAACCCTTAAATGATTGGCCAACCCAATGCCCAGACAAATGTAATGGGATTGATGATCGGGAAGCAAGATGAAAAGTGGAAATATGACAGGAGCGGATGATGACTTTTCATAAATCCCCCCAGTGGCAACTTAGAATCTATGGGCACAGGCTTACTAGGGCATCCTGTCATTCCCCCAGACATGGTCAATTGGACAAGTATAATATCCAAGCATTTTTTAGAAACAAAAGGAATTAAATGCACATATTCAAAGGTTTTTAGGATCAGAGTGACACATACCATGATACTCAGACTCATTACCTCATGGAGAAAGAACCATGTCTGATACAGGACCAAGCCAAAGGTGATGGATGCTATTGTTGCTGACAAAGTGGAGGCATTGAATGGGAGAAGAGATGGTCCCTCCAGGGCCATGCTCAATTGGATCTAGCTCTCGGTACTCCATGTCTAGGACCTGTGGGCCTCGAGACATGATCTCCTAGTTATCCCTAAAATTGGGGGATAAGAGGACCGATATGGATTCCTTTATTGACTGTTATAGCAGCCTGTTATTGGACTGATATGGCTGCCTTTATTGACTATTATAGCAGCCTATTATTGGATTCATATGGCTTCCTTTAAGCTGGAATGATATGCACCTGTTACCACTCTATTATGGACTGATATATCACTCTTCTTCCTCACTCATACGCTACATAACAATTATGTAGAAGAGAGGGTCAAACTCTTGCATAAATAGGAGTGGAGAGGTAGAGATGAGGTGGCTCGAAATAGCCTAAGTAAATGCATGCTAAAGTTAACTCAGCCATCAGAATTAGAACTGACCCTTAACTCAACAGTAAAAAATAGAACTGAACTTACCACTTCAGTTAGGAACTCTCCCTTGACATTAGATGCATGTGAAATCCTTAGCATGCACATGACATGCATGCATGCAACATGCAACTAGACATGCATGCAACATGTGACATGCAACATGTGATAAACTTTACAACTTTTACTTTGACCTAGACATGCAACTTTGACTTTTTACAACTTGACTCTTTACAAAGAAATTTGAATTTCTTCATGGTGGAAGGTGTTACACGTGCCAACACACTAGATCAATACATTTACATCATTTGCAATATCAGGAAATTGTTTGTTTCTAGCTCATAGGAATTTTATGTGCAACCTAATTTTTGCTAGATGCCTTGACTTCTGCTCATGGCTCACAAGGTTTGACTAGGCTCGTAGAGGTTGTATGGTCCCCCTAACTTTTTCACTAGTCTATCTATGCTCATAGAGGCTGTACATTCCCCTTGACTTTTGCAATAGACTGTCTATGCTAACAGAGATTGTACGTTCCCCCTGATTTTTGCATTAGACTTACATCTTGACTTTTGTCTTAGACTTACAAGGCTTCTACCTTTGCCTTGGTTTGACTCACAAGATCATATAACATCTCGTTCATCATGACTTTTGGTTTAACTCACAGAAAGTTGTACGTTCCCCTGGATTTTTTCAATACCTCACAAGACTGGTTGATTCTCCAAATCTCCATGGCTAGCCTCAGGGTGGCCCATATGGCCTCTCATTGGAGAATGACTGTTGATGCTGCCAAATTTAACACTGAAGACTACTTGACCCCATTTTCCCAATAGGTTACACACACTGTATATTCTTCTTCAACCACAAACCCACCTCTTAAATCACTTTTTTCTAGGGGATGTCAAGTCCAAAGTGCAACTTCTGTCTTTCTACCTTATTGGATCTGGTTCCCCATACTTCAAAGTGTGCCCCACCTTCCTCTATATCAGAAACATTAGCACCCTCTTCTTTTACACAGATTTATGGCTTAAAACTCCAAAGTATATTTCTGATGTGTGTGACTAATGCCCATATCCACCATTCACTATAAGTTTATATTAATGAACTGTGTTCTTGTTTGATGAAAATATTCTTCTTTGAAGCACATAGAATATTTCTTTAGTAATAATTTGACTTCTGGAAGGATCATTTCACTTGGAAATTAATACACCAACATAAAGATACTAACTTTGTTCACCTGAGCTACAACAATGGAGGACTAATACATGGTTTTGGGGTGAAATCAGAGGTACATAAGGCTGCCTCTCAACTATTTTCAGAAATGTTTAAACAAACATCTTTCCATATATACACAACAACCTTTAAAATTTATTGTTTGTATGCTTGTCAGTGAGCTGGACAGTGTAATTTGTTTGACAAGAGGGCGAATTAATAATTCACTTGCTGCATTTTTAAACACATTCATAAGTCATCAGACTCTCCTACATTATTGTTGTTTGTAAATCTAGGTGCGAAGATTGCACGCAAGTGTTTGATGAAATGGTTGAATAAACTTCTCTTAACAGTGTGATATATCTATTCATTGTTCTTGCATTTTTCTTTCATAATTGATTTTTAGGGCTTGAAAAGAACCAAGCATCTTATCTATCACCCTTCTAGCAAAGAAATCATCCTAAAACATAGAGTTACAAGACTGTTAGCAAACTGTTTGACAAAATGCATGTTTGACCTTTTCAATTTCTGCATACCGAATCATATTCTTCATGCTGAAACAAAAACAAAGACAACTACACTTCTAGGCATTATAACTCATGGATTAATGTCACATATCCACTACCATAATCAAATTTCATTGATTTCTGCAGAACCAGAGCCCCTGAATTACCTACGGAGGCCTAGCGCAAGCTAGCTCTTTCTCTCTCTCTGTTCCCATGTGATCGCGGGTCATGATCACAGGTCAAATAATCATGGTGCCTCTTTGTATTTCATGCCTCGACACTACAGTGATGTCGAATCGTTTGACTATGCAACCGCCGAACCCTAGCAGGGTTAGCAACTGGCCAATAGGGACGAATCCCTACAGGGTTAGCAGATGGCCATTAGGAACGTCCCTGTCATGCGGTTGAGTGGAGTACAGGTGGTGAGAGGGGAAACACGACATGGTGTGCGACGTGACAAGAGACGGGCCCCACTTCACATGCCACACCATTCCAGACCCCCCCCCCCCCATTAAAGGCAGAATGGCAAGGGGGGTCCAGAATTCGCCTGAATGTCGTTGATCAAGGCGAATAGATCCTGACCATTCCTGAGTTGCACATTTGATTTTGGACCCCCCCCTCACCGCTAAAGGCAGAACAACAAAGGGGCTCCGAAATGAAGCCTCAGCTGTAGATCTGGGTGGGTGGACCTTGGCCGTTCATATCTGCTCGCCACTTACCCTAAGGTGCATTCGCGCCCCGGCTTAAAGTTGACATTTCTTCTCCACATCTGACAATCATTATAGACCCTGAGATCCCACGAAGGAATCTCCTCCCTTCATCGGGACTTAACCACATGCTAACATCTCGATATTTATAAGTCGGGATTTATCATGCTAACATCTCGATTTGGAGCCCGACCTATTGTCAACGGAACTCCTGAATCCTCGATTCCTGATTTCCCGAGACGGGCAATCTCTCGACACATAGCCTCCCGAAATCGATCGGTCCATGACTACTTCGGGGTTTCCACCATGGAACATCCTGATCTCTCGTCACCAGGACTCCCGAGTTCCTGACTCCCGATTTCCCGAAATGGGAAATCTCGTGACACGTTGCCTCCTTTAATCGAACGACCCAAATCTATTTTGGGGTTTCTACCATGGAAGGCCCCAATCTTTCGTCACCAGAACTCTTGAGTTCCCGATTCCCGATTTCCCGAAACGAGTAATATCTTGACACGTGGCCTCCTTTAATCGGACGACCCAAATCTATTTCGGGGTTTCTACCATGGAAGGCCTCGATCTTTCATCACCAGAACTCCCGAGTCCCTGATTCCCGATTTCCCGAAATGGGTAATCTCTCGACACGTGGCCTCCTTTAATCGGACGACCCAAATCCATTTCGGGGCTTTCGCCCTTATTCACTGGGGGTTTAACTCTTGGGTATCTCTTGACAGATCGAACGGCTGTCAGGTTTTCCAGCCAAGATCTGATGGCTCAGATAGGTTCCTAACCTATGCATTCTCCCCCGACTTCGTGGACGGGGAAAAATCAACGGTCCAGATGTTCTCATGGACCTCGGGGATCTACGATCCTGATATATTTTCTACCCACGAAGACACAGAAAGGCAAAGAGGTAAGGAATTTAACCCTCTACTTTCTCCTACCAATCTAATGGTCATGGGTGACCACAGATTTCCCGACGGGATCTCGTTCGTCGATTAACACCTATTCAGGGTTAAGGCGATTGACACTCCAGTTTCTTCTTCCAATCTGATGGCCGTGAGTGACCACTGATCTCCCGATGGGACCTCGTCCATCGATTCGATACTTACCAGGGATTTCTTAAGGCCTTGTGACTTCACGTCCCTTTTCCAGGTTCTTGATGGATTTTTCAAGAAGGGTATCTCTATGGGGAGGTTTACCCAGGGTACTATCTGAGGTAGTTAAGGGTATCTCTCTCTCCCGAGAACCAGGCGTGAATTCTGAATTAGATCAGCATGCATATAAATAACAACTTAAGAGAGCATAAGCCACACGTAGTCTTTCCATATAAACATACAACTACCAGTACTGATCAAGACACCATACAGACATTCTTATAATGAAGTCATTCACGATTTCACAGCTTATGATCATAAATGTCAACATACATATATTTAAAGATGTCAAAGGAAAAACACTTATCATAAAGTAACACCAGGGGTTTTTCAACTGCTGAGAGGGGTACTCGTTTCCACCCAACCATAGGCTCAGCGACTCCTAGTGGATTTACCACTAGCCACCGTCGAGTTGAGACCACGATGCTGTGAGACTGCGTCTCTGTTTTCCAGTGACCAGGAGCAAAGGTTACTCTCCTTCCTCTCTGCTATCACCCCCTCTACATATCGCCAGAGTTCTCTTTTTCCCCTTGCGTCGTCCCCCCCAATCACTTCTCCCCCACGCCTTATCCTCTTACGAGGTTGCATGTGGCACGATTTCCCTCGCACTGGTCAGGCCTGACGGCTCTACGGATGGGTGGTTCACCTCCCCATCCCTCATTAACTCCTGAGGAGCCATCTGCCAACCAGCCTGTAAGACATTTAATTTGGGGTCAGCGAGCTACTTTCGGTTCTCCGGGCCAGTGGAGTCCAAATACGGTATTGATTCTCGGTGGAAGTTAACGCCACCTTTCCAGGTGCCTTCCACCGCCTTTCTGCAACCATCATGGTCTCTTTTTTAGCACATCCCCTCTCAACAGTCCTGCTATATATATTCATAATATTATTTACATTCATCGACCTTTTTCACAAGGTCCATTCACATCACACATTCACATTTCTGAGTTTGCCACAATACTTGGCCAGTATAGTTATTTTTACAGATTGGGGGAAACAGGGTGTTACAATTCCCTCCCCCTTAAAGGAACATCGTCCTCGATGTTCTTTCTCAAACACCTATCATGCCTTTCTCATTCAGCCACTTTAGAAGGCTTGACCTTCATCCTCGGTCTGGTCCTTTTTCAGGATCTTAGTCTTCGTTACCTGCCTTCCATAATTCTTGGACAACAAGCACATTAATCACAATTTTGTGCAAAAACATCTTATTGTTGCTCATAATTCAAAAGGAAAAATTTCATAATTTGAGCACAATACTTATCTGTATCCACATGGTAGTTTTGTTATCCATGCTCATCGTCCTTCTTGACGTACCCATTGGATGCATGATTCCAATTCAATAGCTCACAAGAGCTATCATGGTTTCATCTTCCCTTCCAAGGTTTTCCCGCATGGGAAACTACCCACTGTGTGCATGATCCTAATAGTTTTCAAAAATTAGTAAGGTCTCCTCTTCCTTGCGGTCACTCACCCTTCAGGCCCAGGCTCAGGCATCCCCTTCACTGTTATATAGTCCCTCGGGTGATCCATCTTGCCCTACCAAGGTTTTCTTGCACAGGAATCTTAGAGATCCTATTGAGTCTTACAGTTGAGGCGTCCCTCAGACTTGCTCTGCTGAGGCATCCCTCCAGCTTATGTTACCTCAACACAATAATTTGCAGGCGATCATGGCTTATCACAGGGTTTTCATGGCTCAGCAGTATCCATGTTCATCACCTTCAGCTTTGATAGCCTTCATCTGTTCCTTTCAAGACAAATATTTACTCCTCACCTGTTTCACAGGTACACAAGATTTCATGAGACATCGTCATAAATTCAATCTTTCAGAATTTTATTGCAAACCTATCACCCACAGATTTATCAAGTCTCACGATTTGTTTTCATATTTGTCCCACTCAGGAACCAGACTCATAATTATGGGACTTTCCTTCCCATAATATTTTTGGTCAGCAGGAAATTGGCCTTCCTTATGGGCTTACATCATTGCCATATCCAAGACTCCTTCTTCCTACATTCATTCCTCAGCTAATCAAATTGTTAGTTCTCATGTACTTACATTTTATTGCACATTTACAACATCGTCACAACAATTTCAGAATTGTGCATACTAACAATCAAATTCACTTTCTCAAAAGGAAATAACATTCCTTGCAG
>ML793374.1:102256-119904 GCA_009831015.1 Picea engelmannii | reverse complement strand
AGCGGATATCATCAGATTAGGATTACCGAAGGAGACACATGGAAGACAACTTTCAAAACAAAGCAAGGTTTGTTTGAGTGGATGGTAATGCCTTTTGGACTTTGCAATGCTCCTGCTACTTTCATGAGAGTTATGAATGATGTATTAAGGAATTTTCTTGATGATTGTGTTATTGTCTACTTGGATGACATTTTGATTTTTAGCAAATCTCGTGAAGAGCATGTTATGCATGTAAAGCAAGTTTTAGATGTTTTGAGAAAAGAAAAGTTGTTTTTGAAGATGTCTAAATGTGAGTTTGGAAAAACCTCACTTATCTGCTTGGGGCATATTGTTGGTGGAGGAGAATTAAAAATTGATCCCTCCAAGGTCAAAGTCATATTGGAGTGGCCCAAGCCCAACAATGTGACAGAGGTAAGAAGTTTTTTGGGAGCAGCCCAATATTGGAGAAAGTTTATTGCTAACTTTTCTTCAATTGCAGCCCTATTACATGCAGTGACAAGTGTCAAGCAAGTTTTTCAATCGGGAGGCAAGCAACAAAAGGATTTTTATACTTTGAAGGAGAAAATCAGTTCAGCCCCAGTTCTTGCACTTCCGAATTTGAGACAACCTTTTTAAATCCAAACTGATGCAAGCAATTATGCAATGGGAGCAGTCTTGTTACAACATGGTAAGCCCATATGTTTTCATTCTGAAACTTTTAATGGTGCCATGATTAACTATCCTACTTATGATAAGGAGATGTATGCATTGGTGCAAAGTGTGAAAAAATGGAAACATTATTTGTTGGGGAAAAAAACCATCATTCACACAGATCATCAACCACTGCAATACTTACAATCACAAACAAAGCTACAACAAGAAAGGAACTTCAGATGGATGGGGTTTCTACAACAATTCCATTTGGTCATAAGGTATAAGAAGGGAATTTATAACAAAGTTGATGATATGCCTTCAAGGCCTATTATTAGTGCTTCAGTTATTATTAAGCATAGTCCTATCATGCATGAGAGCTATGTTGAGCAATATGCTTTAGATGCTGATTTTAAAGAAGTATATGCAACTTTGTGTCAATCTAACCATGTTGAGGAATTGGATTACCATGTGCATGATAATATTTTGTATCATCTTGGCAAGCTATGTATTCCACAGGGTGAAAGAATCAACATAATAAGAGAAGCTCATTCTTCTCTTATTGCTGGTCACTTTGGTGTAGGCAAGACGGTGGCTAATTTGCAAAGGTATTGTTATTGGCCTAAAATGAATGAAAGTGTTTCAAGATATGTAAGAGGATGTTCGTTATGTGCTACAAGCAAACCTAGCAATAGAAAGTTGGGTTTGTATACTCCACTTCTGGTTCCTTCTCGTCCTTGGGAAAGTATTTCCATGGACTTTGTAGGAGGTCTACCTATGTCTAAAAAAAATCATGATTATCTTTATGTTGTGGTTGATCGATTTAGAAAAATGTGTATTTTGATGCCTTGTAAGAAGCAGGTTACAGTTGAACAAATAGCACAAATGTTATTTTAGCATGTTTGGGTGCATTTTGGATTGTCTAAATTCATTATTTCTGATCGAGATTCTCAATTTATTGGGAACTTTTGGACAAGTTTATGGGCACTCATGGACACCAAACTGAAAAAGAGCACAACTTTTCATCTGCAAACCAATGGTCAAACAAAAGTGGTCAATAGAACAGTGGTGCATCTTCTTCATGGTTATTGCAGCAAGCATCCTAAACTTTGGGATGAACATTTACACTACATTCAACATGCTTAAAACCGAGCTAAGCACTCTTCAACTCAAACATTGCCATTTGAAGCATGTTTTGGTTATTTGCCCAAATCTCCTTTATATTTTATCTTTGGGAAGGATATTGCTATTGATGGTCAATATGACATTGATAGGGCAGAAAAGTTCATTGAACAAGTTCAGTCGATACATCAAATGGTACAAGAACAGTTGGAAAAGAGTCAAGCCAAGTACAAGACAAGACATGACAAGCATCGTGTTGATCACAGTTTCCAAGTTGGAGATGAATTTTGGCTTTACATTAGTAAGGAGAGGCTTAAAGGAGAAGGTAAAAAATTGAAACCAATTAGATATTGTCCTTTCAAGATTCTTGAGAAGATTGGTAACAATGCCTTCCGTTTGGATTTGCCTTCTTATATGCAAATGTATGCAGTTGTTAATGTTGAGAATTTGAAATTGTACGAGCCTCCTTTGATTGATGATCAAGGAGAACATGTTCAGATTCCTTCTATAGATGATTTCTCCCTAGAATATCTTACAGAACTGCATGAAGACACAATCCTTGATAGGAGGATGAGAACTTCAAAATGGGGAAATGTGGAATATCTTCGAATTGGTCTTAAAGGCACAAATCCAAGAAAATCCAAGTGGATTGAGGTTGGGAAGGTGAGGAAACTATACCCTCATCTTCAAATAGACTGAAAGTAGACTTTTGGAGGTCCAAAAGCTTTCTAATGGGGAGGTGTGATCCAGGGGATTAAATTTTGCTCAAAATTCAAAGTGCTCAGAATCGCTTCAAATCAAACGGGTGCGTAGGCCTCATCGTCACGAACCCAACGCAACTTGAACGGGTTCAAACAGACATCAGATGAGTGAGATATCGTGTTCTGTTCAAATTGTCAAATAGGCAAAAAAAATTTGTTGACTTTATAGTCCGTATAGTTGCTGACATGGCAAGGTCGTACGCTGACGTGGCAGTTGCTGAGTTTGCAGACAGTTGGCGATTGGTGGTCAAATCATTTCTCGACACGTGGCATAGTTTTGACAAGTGGGATGGTGCCACGTGGCACCGTATTTAATTGGTTGTTTAAAATTATATGGAGTCTGTGGGGATCGAACCTCGGATCTCTCACCAGTGTGGAGCGCCTTCACACGGCGTGGGTTACCAATAGCCCACATGTTGGTTCTTATTATATATGTGGTTTAATTTATATTTAAGTTTGAATTATGTTGTGGTTTGGGTGCGGTCCAGGCTGGGGCTAAGCCCCAGCCCCCAATCATATGTGGATTCCCATACGACCACACTGCGTGCGCGCATTTCAAACGGAGTCAAAGCCTGTGCACCTGGACACTTGTCGGTTGCCC
Source organism: Picea engelmannii (assembly GCA_009831015.1). Classification (NCBI taxonomy): domain Eukaryota; kingdom Viridiplantae; phylum Streptophyta; class Pinopsida; order Pinales; family Pinaceae; genus Picea; species Picea engelmannii. Next base: position 116,790 of record ML793374.1, on the reverse strand, counting down.
ATAAGTTTTAAAACTTAGCCCTTTTGTATGCGGGATGTGGTCACATGGCCATGCACTCAACGACTTTGTGGTTACGGGGCTAGGTTCCCTAACCGTTCTACAGTTGCGCGTGTTTTGTGGTTATGTATCCGGTGCTAGGTTTAAGCATGGAAAAGCACGCAGAGGCTAGGTTGGACACACAGAGGTGCATTTTGGCGATCCAGAGACAACAAGTTTGAAGGGGAACTTCCAGGAAGCCTATCTTTTTCAATTTTTGGCCAAATCAGGTGCCGAGAAAGCCCAGCTAGGGGTTTTTGGACATTCTGAAGCCATTGGAGCCATCTATTTGGATTTTTTAGCATTGTAAAGCACATATTTTAGCACTTTGAGAAAATAATATAAAATATCCATTGGAAGCTGGACCAGGAGATGTAGCCCAAGAGAGGGTTGAACTCCTTTATCATTTGTTGTGTTATGTGTTTACTATTCACTGTATTTGCTGGTTATTATTTTCATCTTGAATGTGTAATTTTCTCTGAAATTTGTGTTTGCAAATTGATCCTTTTGCATAAGCACACTTAAATAAAATTTTGCAAATATTTTCAAGCATATAAGCCTTTATCATTTTCAGATCAATCCTTGATACCCTTCCATGAGAATCTCTCCCTGATCTGCCTATATGTTTTGAAGTACCCCTGATGCCATGTTGTAAGCGAATCATGACACACCTTCAGAATTTTCCCCTTCAGGGTAGATTCTGGAACGAAGTAGATCCGATCCTTGTAGAAAATGACGTCATCAAGAACCCGATACCTATCATCAATTACCTATCCATCCATAACCTCACAAGAAAATTTGTTTTTGGAGTACTCCACCAACAAATGAGCTTTCTAATCTATGCAAACGTCCATCATCGAACACCTTGGTGGCCTCTTGGACAAGGCATCTGCTACGACATTCCTCTTTCCCTTGACATACTCAATGTCAAAGTCAAAGGCTTGGATCTTTGAGACCCACTTATGTTGTCTCTCACTGAGGTCTTTCTGATCCAGGAAATACTTGAGAATATTATGATCAGTCTTCACTACAAATCTGTTGTCTACTAGATACTGCCTGAATTTGGTTAAGGCATACATGATCGCTAGCATATCCTTGTCGTAAATAGGATAGAGTCTCTCCGACGCGTTGAGCTTTTAGATCTCAAAGATAATGGGGTGGCCTCCCTACATCAAACTGCTCCAATCCCCACTCCTGACGCGTCGCACTCTAAGACGAAAGGCTGTGAGAAATCTAGAAGGGCTAGAACAGGGCATGTGCTCATATACTCCTTCATTTTCTCAAATGTCTGTTGTGCCTCCTCTGTCCACTGAAAGGCACCCTTCTTGGTCAAATATGTGAGTGGTGCTTCCAACTATGAAAATCCTCTGACGAACCTCATGTAGTAACTGTATAACCCAAATAATCCTCTTAGCTTCGTGAGGTTCTTGGGTGTTGGCCAATCCAAAATGGCCCTGATCTTTTCCTGATAAACCTATACTCCCTGCTCATTGATGATATGCTCGAAGTATAGTAGTTCTCTCATGCCAAATTCACATTTGGACTCCTTGTCATATAATGACTGTTCCTGCATAATATCTAAGACCTCCCCCAAATGTGCCAGATGCTCATCCCATGTCTTGTTGTAGATCAATATATCATCAAAGAATACCAGAAGGTACTTCCTCAACTGTCCCCTAAAGATGTGGTTCATGCAAGACTGGAAAGTGGCTGGTGCGTTGGTCAATCCAAACTGCATGACCAAGAACTCAAAGTGTCTGAAATGCCATCAGAATTTTGTCTTCTCAATGTCCTGCTCGCTGATGTTGATCTGATGGTATCCTGACCGTAGATAAATCTTAGTGAAGAAAACTTCCCCATGTAACTCGTCCATCATCTCATCTATGTGCGGAATGGGGTACGGATTCTAGATCGTTTTCTTGTTAAAAGCTCTATAATCGATGCACATTCGTAATGTGCCATCCTTCTTCAGTACCTAAATGACTGAAGATGCAAAATGACTCATGTTGGGCCTGATGTGCCCCATCGCAAGCAATTCTTTGATTTCTTTCTCAATCTCGTCCTTGAATTTCTTGGGGTGCCTATAGGGTGTTGTGATCACTGGTTTAACCCTTGCCTCTAACTCAATCGTGTGCTCAAATCCCCTATCAGGTGGTCTCCTCGGTGGTATTGACCCAAATACTAGCTCATATTGACCCAAAATCTCTCTGATCTATGGATGGTAATGCTCCCTACCCTCTGAATCCTTCTGCGTAGTGATCAAACACTCTGTTGTGTAGGCCACATCACCGTGATGAAAGATCTGCTCCATCCTCTTTGTCGATACTGCTCGAGGTGCCCCTGTAGACATGCCTCTCAGCAAAACTCTCGATCCACTAGAATCTATGAAGCTCATGGTCAACGTCTGATAGTTGAACCCAATATCCCCCAATGAATATAACCACTGTACCCCCAACACGACATCGGTATCTGATAGGTCAACTACATAGAAGGTATATGTCATGGTGTAGTTGCCTAGCTTGACATCTAGGTCTGGGATCATGTCCAAACATGTCATCGTGTAGTCATCTACCACTGCTACGTGGAATCCCTCAAACTCCCTAGTGCGTAACCCCTCCTGGCTATTGAGGATGTGTCTATGAAATTGTGGGTGGCCCCACCATCAACTAAGGTGGTCATGCGCTAACCCTGTACAAGGCCCTTGAGCCTAAGAGTGTTGTACCTGGGTACTCCTGAAAGGGTGGATATGGTTCCCCCTTTCACCTCTCTACAAGGTTTTGTCTCCTCCTTGGGCTGTGTCCCTGTTGGTATCTGAGGTTTCTTCGGCTGCTACTCTGGTTCACGAGTAGTCTCATCCTCTAAATCACTATCTATTCATGCCTCGATATCCTCGTCCTCCTCCTCATTGCCTGATAATACTTCAATGTAGTGGATCTTTCCCTTTCCCATGCATCTATGCCCTGGGACCCAAGGGTCTTTGCAAGAGAAGCAAAGCTTCTTCATCATCAACACCTATCTCGTGCCATCGTCCAAATTACCCTTGCCCTTCCATTCTCTCTGGAATGGATTCTGATCTCGATCCTTCTGTGGTACGAAGGGTTTGGAAAAAAGTTTAGTTTTTGGCATTGAATCTGCCAAATCTCTAGTGTGTAGGATGGCATCCTGTAAGGTGTGAGGCCGATATTTCTTCACCTATCCTCTCAAGGGTTATGTGAACCCTTCTGTGAATAACATGATCAATCAGGGCTCATATATATCTGTCACTTCCATTGCTACCAGCTAAAACTCTGAGATGAATGCCTCTGCTGTGCCAGTTTGTCTCAACTGGAATAGATCTTTGAAATGGATCTCTGGATACCTCCTGTCAAATCTATCCATGAGTCTCTCAGTGAACTCCTTGTAGGAGGTGATGCGACTGTGGCCCAATGTCACCAATCCATGATACCACCACTCATGTGCCTCACCCTCCAAGTGTAAGGTAGAGAAACTAATGGCCTTTGTCTCGGTCATTTGGTTGAGCTTGTAGTAGGTGTCTAGCTTCTGTACCCAAGCTCTGGTGATGCATTTGGATGATCCATCGAAAGAAGGTATGGTGAGTTTACTAATTTTCTGGATGAAATCAATGTTATGCCCCTACTGCTGCTGCGACCCTCCTCTTTGTGGCTCTTTGGGGCAGTTCCTGAGTTTGAGTCCACAATACACGACTAGGGTCATGTCTTGATGGAAGTCATGGCCCAGCACTGCATACTCCCTCTGATACTCTGCAATGTCCTCTACATGAGTGTGTAGTCTCTATGCTATCGACAATTGTGCTGCTACCGGGGGTGCCCTCTAGAAACTGGGAAACAAAGGTCGGGGAATCCTACTCGCAGAGGTGTATGTGAGAGTGGTGATTGGGGTCTACTACCTGCCCCTGAGTTCCCCTATGATGCATGTGGGGATTGTGTGCCCGGGATGCCCACCATATCCAATCTATCAGCCACCTGTGCCAAGGACTGAGACATGGTCTGCTGACTAGCTAACATATCACTGATAACCTACATGAAGGTTGCCTCTGGTTCCATGGGGGGTTTACCACTTCCCTCTGGTCTCTCATATCTATCTCCTAGAATCCTCTCTGCCTCGCACTTAGCCTCACGCTCTGCTCTTCTCTCTGCGTCTATGTGTGCCTCTTCCTCTTCCTCCCAACTGGGAGGGAAAGGAGGAAATTTAGGCCTAGGCCTTCTTTCCTTGCACATATTGTAAGTGACATATTCGTCACCTACGTGCTCACGACCATTTGGGTCTTCTGCTGTACTCATCGTCTTTAGTCACAGGCTGGCAGGACTAAAGCTCTGATACCACTGAAATATCCCTGACCCAGTTGATCTGGATATCTACTATGGATCTAGTGCTCTGTCTCACATATATGATACTCTTGGGGTTTTTGGATGCATTTTAGTTATGTGCTTGAGATGTTTTGTGGTTTTTGCATGTGCATGTTATACATTATGGTTTAAACATTTATATATATAATGCATGCGAAAATAAGGAACATCAACCACCAAATAATATGTATTATGAGATTCAAACATGGAAATACAATGAAATACTGGAAATGTAGAAGATAGTCATCAATTAGATCTCATGGATTGTCACTAGAATATAAGAAAACAACATAAAATACATGTGATAAGAAGATGAAGGCAACTCTGATGCATGCATGGATATATCAGCAAAATCGACGATTCCGGAGAAGCACGATAACCACTATAAACTGGAAAACTCGTCCGGAAGGCTATACTCGTCGAAATAAGCTGGAAATTGTCCCAATAGAAGCTCCCTGGCCTCTATATTGATCCTGGTGACTGTCGGATGATAGATATGTCCTTTGATGCTCCAGATCTCGTCCCCTGGGGGTCTACACACCTCCTCGATACTCTAGATGTGTCCAAATGATTCCACCAATGGAATCAGCTGATATAGGAATCAAAACGTTTGCCCCGACAAATGCGGAACTAGGTCGAAAGGGTTTCCCTAGATCTGCTCTGATGCTCCATCTATAACCCCAACTATCCTTCCAATAGAGTTTCTCCCTAGATGGCTGAATGATGCGCCTTGAAGGATTCCACCATCTGAATCTGATGGGAAGTGGCTCAATCTATGCGCCCTGACTGGATCTCAACTGGGTTAGAAGGAAATTGCAATCTGAGCTCTGATCTCGTGTAGCCACACAAACCCTCTCTTTGACCTTGTGCCCTCACAAGGGGGGTTGTGCCCTTTCCACTAGGACATTGGCCTTGGAAGGCCCATGACGTCACCCATGACATCTTATGAAATCATCCAACTCTATGGAGGTTTTGGGAGGCAGTTATGTGCCAAGTGGCAATTTCCGGAGGCCCAAGGAGGCCTAACGTTTTTCTCTAGGAGGCCAACGTTTCCCTAAAGGGGCCTAACGTCAACTTTTATTCTTGATTAGGTTTTTAATTATGACATTTAATATAAAACAATATTTTGATGTATTTTTGGCATGTCGGCCTTTTGTGACCTAAAAATAAAATTAAGGTCATTGCTACTATATAAATAGAGAGCTAAATCTCTCTTTTTCTCATCATCTTTTAGTCACACTTGTGTGAGGTTTGAAATTTGCATCCCTTCTAGGGATTTTGACTGAAATTGTGGCACACTTATTGAAAGAGGCTTCTTTTTGGTTATCTTTGGCATTTTTCTTGGTGGATGGTTTATAACTAGGGTTTGGCTTGATAAATACTTGGTGAATGTAAGTCAATTTCTGCAATCCTTCTCTTACTTGAATGGTTACAATATTTTTACTTGCATTTTGTTAATGAAATTTCTCAAATAAACCCTAAGAAATAAGCACATGTTAGTGTCCTTTTTTCAATTACCATTTACCTACTAGATTATGCCAAGGAGTCGTTTTCCCTGTTGAAGACATTGTTAGGGCCTTGCCATTGCAACACCCTACCATTTTCTCTTCATCCTAACCGATTTTACTTTTTTATTGAGCTAAAGGAGGAAAACATGCTAAGGCCTAGGGTTACCTACACCTTAGTAAACCATTTTCCCCTAGGGTTTGATGGTTGAAGCCTTGTCTTAACAACACTTTATCCATCAAATTCCTCTTGTCCTTGGCCCTGCTATTATCTTCTTGTTCCTTCAATTCTTACTGCTATCTTTTGACTCCATTTTCCCTATGAATGCACTGATCTAAGACTTCTTGCTTGAGTGCATTGATCACAAGCTTCAAACATCCAAATATCTTTGAAAAAGTACTAACTCACTCTCACCCTAGCTTAGATTGACTTGCTAACCCTATTGCTTCCATTTTCCATTTTATTCATAGTCATATCTTGCAGCAATTAATGTTTCTTCAAGCAATTGGAAGGATAAATGCATAGTAGTCTTTGCTTCTAATGAATGTTGGTATTGCGACATTGATGATAAATCATTCTTGTTCATTTTGAAGCTTCTTTTAAGCATTTATTGTGAAGTAATGTATTGTGACTATTGCTACTATACATCTTTGATTGCTTCATCAATATATTAGTCAATTGCTTTATTTGAGAAAGTCTCTGATTGTATGAAGTACTAACCCGCAAGTGACCTTGCAAATATAGTTTCATGTTGCTTTGTTCCGGGTAGGTACATTTCTGGTTGTTATTATCTATATTGGCTGTTTAGCCAGACTTTCTGATCGGTGGTGACTTGTGAGAAGGAAACTTTTACTTAGCCTTAAACCTTTGCCTTCTCAAAACCCCAGGTCATCAAGGACATATCCCCAGGGCCTACCACCGTAAATAGAAAGGGACATCCTATTGAGGTGACAGTGATAGGATAGTCTCTCGTTATGTCATTTTGTCTTCATTTACCTTTCCTTTACATCTAGGTACAAACTGGGTGATAACATTTTGGCGGCGTTACCGAGGAACACTGAGTCAATTCTCCTCAAGAACGACACTTTTCGGTAAGCCTTTCCTCAAACAATATTTATCTTACAAAGCTTACTTGACAACTCCACTAAGGGTGATTCCCTTATCTCTTTCATAATTTCAAGAAAATTATCTGGTGACTCCACAATCCATAAGGAGGTACAATAACCCTCCTCGATCCTTTAGAAGAAAGCCTCCCTGAAACTCTCATGTAGTAAAATCACTCTTGGGAGGAAGTCTTCCTTTAAACACAATGTCTAGCACAGGAACTCAGAACAAAAATCCAAACCAAGCCAATAACCAAAGACAATGGTCATCCAATCTTTTCAGACCACTAGACATGATAGCCATACCAGGCTACCCTAGGCAAATGCCACCCAAGTATGAGAAGTGGTTGCCTAAGTTCATCGGTACTGATGTCATTAGTGTCGAGGAGCATATGAGCAACTTTTGGGTATTTTTTTAGCTTCACCTCGTTAATGATGATGTTGTAGACTTGGTCATGAAGATCTTCTCTGCCACCCTCCTTGATGCTTCAAGACGTTTGTACAATAGTCTTCCTGATGGCAGCATTAAGACCATGGATAAGTTAGAAGAGGCCTTTCTCAAATGATGGAGTATCAAAGAAGACCCCAACATGCTGCTAACTAGGCTGAACACCCTTTGGAAACAAGAAAATTAAACCATTAGATAATTTCACACTAGGTTCGAAACCCTGTTGCATAAAATCCCTGTGAGTCATCATCCAGCGAATAACTTCCTTGTTTACATTTACACAAAAGCTTTTACTGGTCAACTGGGTTATCTCCTCAAGGATAAGAACCCTCAAACGATCTAGGAAGCCCAAGAGTTAGCTACAAAGATTGAGGAAAACCTCCACTCATCCAAAATTGAGCCTTTCTCAAACCCAAGGGTCAAATTGGACACTAAACCCAAGATAGTCCACAATGTTGAGCCTTCCTCAAATATTTGTGCCAGCTTGGAAAAGTTGCAAATCACCATGGATGGCATGATGAAAAACCAACAACAAATGATGAATAGGATTTTCAACCTGGAAAGAGCCCAAAACCAAGCACCAAGGGTCCCATATAAAGGCCAATTCCAAAAAGGGAACCAAGTTTATAAACCAAAGAATGATCAAGAGGTTCCTAATACTTTATCTCCTACAAACGTTGTGGATGAAAATCCTTGGTGTTTGCACTGTAGTGAAGCACACTAAGAACATGAATGTCCCTATAACAATGGAGGCCATGAACAAGTAAACAATGTGGGCCATGTTATAGAAGGCCCCTAGATTTGCCTCAATATCTCCCGTGAGGAACATCGAGAGGGCATAAAATAGGCAGCCAGGAAGGCTAGAATGGAAGTAATAAACAACTTAGACCAGGAATCAAAAGAGAAGTTGAGGAAACATGAATTTCAGGTATAAAGATGAAAGAAGCTAAACCAACCTATCTCTACCAATCCTACAATAACTCAAACAAAGCCTCCACCTTTGGACATTCTCCTTCCTAAAACATCCAAAACCGAAAGAGCGGACTTAAAATTTGACTTCGAAGGGGCGCTATCCAAGATGCACGTAACTATTCCCCTAAGAGAAGTTATCAAGGTACCAGTTAAGGAAAAATTTCATAATTTCTCCAAAGGATCAGATGGACCAATCGACCCCCCTATCATGTTACAAGTTGATAACTTTAGGGTCCAATATGATGAGCACCCACCTTTCTTTATGACCTTACTGATAAATAACAAGAGCCTCAACAATTCCATGTTGGATTCAGGGGTCGGTGCCAACATGATGTCTCTCAAGGTCATGCAACAATTGGGCCTAAAGGTCACATGACCTTATAGAAATGTGTGTGGCTTTGAGTCTAGATCCATACCCACACATGGGGTGATTGAAAATGTGGAAGCATGCCTTGAGAAATACCTTGAGAGATTAATCCACATTGACATAGTGGTGGTAGACGTTCTAGATGTGTGGGGGATGTTATTGTCTAGAAAATTTTCTTCGATACTGGGAGGTACTCTTGATATGGACCTCACATATGTAAATGTACCTTTGAACAATGGAACAATAGGATGTTTCCCGAATGTGCCAATGACCAGAACCCATGTACAAGAAACTAGTGACCTCATCAAAGATGACAAAGCACGTGAACAAATCATGGAAAGTCTTCCTGAATTTTCTCCTAATGATATGCCTTTTGCAACAGAGGAAGACTTTGATCAGATACAATGGCCCAAGAAAGAAGAATACCAAAAAATCCTAGATAAGTATAAAGACAAAGAAATTGGGGCTGTAAAATTACTAAAGAAGGGAGAAAGCGATATATTGATTTGGCCATCCTAGCAGGAAGTCTTCACAGCAAAATCCCACCCCCCTCCCTCTGCAAAATACACTAGATTTATTAAGGAAACAACCAAATTCAAAATCAAGGAATACAAGGAGGGGGACATAGTATGGATGTGGGATGTCAAGAAAGCAGAGCCAACTAATGTCAAAGGAGGTTCTCAATTTTGGCTTGGGCCTTTCAAAGTTGGAAGAAAATCATTTGATGATTCTTACTACTTATCCACATTGGAAGGAAGAAGGCGTCCATTACCAGTTAGCGGGCACCTCCTCAAGCCCCACTAAGGTGGGGGGCCTTGACTTCACAGGTAAGTGCAGGTAAGTAGGTAGGCATTTGCATTCATTGTATATACCATTTGCATTTCATGCTAGAGTAGTTTGTATTCACATTTGTATATATTCTTGCTTTCATTTTATACATATTTGTTGGGGGTGATTTCACCACCCCAAATGATTGCTAACAAATTTATGTTTAGATCAAGAAGGCTATAGGCTATGGAAGAGATGTTGAGGTTCCCATGTGCTCTACGGTGAGCACATGTCCCCGAGTTGGAGCTAGATGTTATCCCCCAGTTTAGGGATAACTAAAGAGATTATGCCTCGTGGCCCACAGGTCCTAGAAGTGGAGTACCAAGAGCCATATCGACTTGAGCATGGCCCTGGAGGGCCCATCTTTTTCCTTCAGTGCCTCCACTTTGTCAGCAACAACAACATCCATCACTTCGGCTTGGTCCTGTAGCAGAAGTGGATCTTCCTCCATGAGGTAATGAGTCTGAGTATCATAGTATGTGTCACTCTGATCCTCAAAACCTTTGAATATGTGCATTCAATTATTTTGTTTCTAATGGGTGCTTGGATCTTATACCTATGCACTTGACCATATCTGGGGGGAATGACAGGATGCCCTAGTAAGATTGTGCCCATAGGTTTTGAGTTGCCACTGGAGGGACTCACGAGAAGCCATCGTCTACTCCCACCATACTTACCACTTCCATCTTTCTCCTACTCATCCATCCCATTACAGTGGTCTGGGCATTGGCTTGGCCAAATATTTTGTAATGTTCCCAAACCAATTTTTTCATTTGGAACACTAACTAATCACTGATTAACTGATGTGTGTGTGTTTACTTGCAGGTTTACTTCTTGAGTTCGGTCTTAGGGTTTGTAGATTAAGTTAACAAGCATATGACATATATTTGAAGATATAGAAAGTGGAAATACAAGATACTACAAGCAACAACTGATATGGAACCAACAACATATATCTGACCTTTATTGATATAATGAGAAAGAACCTGATACAATAAGGATGCAGATCTGGAATAATCAACATATAGATCCAATAGATATAATATGAGCTTCTAAAAAATGTTCTCGATAAGAAGATATAAGCCTCCAAAGGCTAAATACAAGATGAAGATCAGTACATGATGAACCAAGGTCTAGTCCAAACCCCCCTAGCTGAAGCCATGTCCTCCTAAATAGTTGTGGAGACCCAATATTTCTATCTAGCTATTGGAAGCCTCCAAATGATTCCAAACCATGTAGTATGATAGATCAGGGTGAGTATAATCCCCTTCTGAAGTATTAGGTCAAAATGCCAAGAGATGCTCCTCCAAATGTTGAATCTTCAAGTGAAGTTGCGCCCTCATGAATACTGCCAAACTCTAATATTTTGACCCTGATGAAGGAGACCTCCAAATGCCCTGAAACTCCCCATAAAATATCGGGACACTATAAGCCTCTAGGTGAAGTCTCAAGGTGAGATCTGAGGTTTAAGCCCTCCAAACTGAATAGATCGGATTCCTAGTAGCGTCCTCCTTTTCTCCAAATTGTGAGAATGATCTAGGAAATCAACTGGATGGAATAACTCTCTCTAAAAGCACTAGAGTTATATATCATGGCCCTGCAAAGAAAACCCAAGTGCTCAAATATCCAAAATCCTTCTCAGACTCCTACATCGAACCTCTCTCAAAATAATGATGCGCCCTCTTATGAAGGCCTCTCCATCGGTTTGGACTTTCTCTTTTTGTATTTTATCTTAGGTGGGACTAATATGAGATGGACGCCGGTATAAACCAACTTGAAAACAAAACAGGAAAGGTTTAACTACTGGAGAAGAGGATGATCTTGGGAGAACCCGCTACTGAAGAATGCAGACAACAATTCTATACCACAGGCCTAATACTAATATGTTAACCATGGGAGCATCCAATTACTGTCTGAGATACTAATTATCAGAAAGAAAACACACATGCAATAAGATAATGGAAAGAAAAATAATTCACCTACTCTAATAATCCATCACATAATAACACAACGATTCATCTTCATCATTAAAGAAAAGAACTGTAAAACATTGCATCAGATAACTTAACAATAGATTCAATAACTCTTACTTGTTACAACATCTATTCATGAAACGAGATAGGAAATAGTTCTTCTCCATGTCCAATCATCCATGCATTTGATGAAAATATAACTTGTCTTTGGTCCATAAGGACTTCTCAATTAAGGGTAGCTCCAAAATAATTCTTAACAAACCAGAAGAGAGAGTTTCTTGCAACAACCATCGAGCTCTAACTAATTGGTCGATGCTCTTATTAATAACATAAAATTCAATTGAAAATAACAGTTAAGTGTAGATAAGTAGAACAAAATTCGCCACCTCGCATTCTCTTCTAACAATTTTCCTAACAGTCAACTCAAGATATCACTTAAAAGGGTGAATTTTCTCATACTCCGACCAACTGATGAACAACTCCTCACAGGTTTGGGCGTATGGAAATATTTGTTGTTCCATCAAGGCCGTGTTAAATTCTCTGATCTCCATCGCATGCGCCCGATACTTGACCAGACTAGCACTTAACTACTGAAGCACAACCCGAGCTCTGATCGGGTGTTCCATAAATTTTTGCACCTGTCCTGGCACTGTCTTGGTCACCTTTTCTAGTCTTTCAGCCCATGAAGAATATTTCTTGGCGTGCAATTCAACTATGTCGCGCAAGTTTGTAAAGTCGTCGGGCATGCCAAACTCGGGCAGTCCGATATCTTTCATCACCCGATTGATCTTAACCCAGTGTCTCTCGCAATCGGCCCATTTCCCTTGAATTTCTCGGTGTGGTTCCCGAGACATTTTGGCCCCATATTCTGTTGATATTTTTATGCGATCAAGACTTCTTTCGCTCAACACTTGAATGTCGTGTTCTTTTCTATTTCGGCCCTATTGGACTGCACCAATGTAGTCAATTCTTTCTATGACTTGTTGCACGTTCTCGTACCACCGCTCCATATCCTTGCACGTTGTGATTTCCATGAGAGTATACTCCCAGAGCTCAACGATTCTTGCGGTGAATAAGTGTCGCTCGTCTGTGAACTTGCTATAGGCCTCCTGGAACTCTCTCTTTAAGTATACTATGGCCTATGTGGTGTCTTGATAGTACTTAGCTAAGTGGCGCAAATGTTCCAGTTCTTTCAGGGCGGCGGCCAGCTCCTTCTCATCTCTTTTGTCTCTGTCTAGGGTAGCATCTGAGATTGCTTTCCATACGTCGATAAGTTTAGATGTTCTGGGATTCTCTGTGTTTATCAAATTTTTCTCTGTAGTGATGAGGATGGAGTGATACAACGTAATCCTCCTTTTCTTGGTGGTCCATTGGACAATAGGCTTCCTCTTCTTATCATAGGATATCGCATATATGTCGGCTACTTCGTCCAACGGTTCAGAAATCTGTTGATCCCCCCATGTGAGTGTATTTCCCAGACCTCCGACAGTGTACACTTGTTCGAAGTTGGGTTCTTGGACTTCCCCATTATGCTCTGAAGGCTCGGCTTTTGTTTGTCATTCATCGGGTGTTTGAGTACCAATTGAAGTAGATGTGTCAGGCATAGACTTGATACTTACTTGTCCATCGGCTGTCGAGACGTCGACTTCCTGCTGCGCTGTTCTTTCTTCTGGCTTGCTCGATGTGAGCTTATCTCTAGGACTATCTGCTTGGGTAGCCAGCACATCGGGAAACTTAGTGTCTGGGACACTTTCAACTTCCTTTTCTTTCTGTGTGACCTTCTGGGTTTGGACGTCGGAGATGGGAGAAGATGTCTTCTCAGGTCCCTTTTCTTCTTCGACATGCACTGGGGACCCGCGAGATACTTCCGGGCACTCATCATCATCATAGATTTTAATTAGATCACGGAGGGGGTCCGACACACTTGTTTCTACTAATACTCCGACTGCCTCCAGCTGTGTTGCAATACATGTCGGCGATCCGACCGGTGGCATTATAGATTCAGGGTCGCCTAACCCATTAATGTTATCAAGGTCTATGAATTCAGGGGTGCTTGGTCCCGCCGAGCTTTCTTCTGGGCTATTGGTCGAAAGCCTTGGCATCCTGACGAAGTCCATGCTATCTCGCATCTGATTCATCATCCGATGATCCTGTTCATACATGAGTAACCCTCTCTCCCGCACTTCCTAAGCCTCGGGGGAACTCTTATCCTGTACTGGGGTCACCTGGGAAATCTCTGTTGTTTTGGCCGCTTCCTGGGGAGTTTCTTCTCTCTCGACCGCTTTTATTTCCTCTCTGGCCTGGAGGGCTCCTTGAGCCGATTGTTCTAGGGTTTTGATCCGGATTATTTTCGGCACAAAATGAGAGTGGAGATATAACATAGAAATATTCAGAGATATTGCAAGAGAGACAGCAATATAACAGAGATATAGCGGAAATATAAAAAGAGTCACAGATATACACGATTTCTATTAATGAAATAAATGTACAGAGACTGTAAAAGTACAGAGTGAAAGACTCGCTAGAATGGTGGTAGCTTATCTCTGAGAAGAGATGTGACGACTACTCGCATCCGTGAGAAGATGATTACAATGAGGCTCTGAAGGCCTTTTTTACAATAAGAAGGAATACCAAAAACCCTAGACATCCAAAAACCTAACCCTAGGAGATGAAGCGCCAAAAGTCATGTGGGCCCCGTTTGGGTAAGTTGGTGCATCAACTTCCCGGGGTCGTAACATTTGCATACGATCTCTGTTTTAGGTGCATGATAGCTCGTTCGAAAGATCTATCTGAGAACTACAACTTTTGGATGGAGCAACATTGATCTACGATCCATGTTGCTCCCCGTTTTCTCAAAAACCATCGTTTAGGGCCTCAAAATGGCCCCGGAAGTTAAAAACTGCTAAAAATAGTAAATTACCAAAATTGCCAGAA
>ML793374.1:77054-100538 GCA_009831015.1 Picea engelmannii | reverse complement strand
CTGATGCTATCGGCAGGCGTTTAAGGATATGGGCAAAATTCTCCATCATTTTGTCCCTATGTCGCGTGAGAGCTTGCTCAAGCAACAGATTGATAGGATCATCTGCTCCGTCGTTTTTATTTTCTTCCGCCATTGAGGGTTTCTTGGGTGTGCGAGAGTGATTGTCTTCAAGAGAGACAAGTTCGAGACCCAACTTGCTATACTCGGACCTCGGTGGGGACATGCACTGAAAAGCGATCAAGAGCAGCCTGCTCTGATACCACTGATCCGGATTATTTTCGGCATGAAATGAGAGCGGAGATATAACATAGAAATATTCAGAGATATTGCAAGAGAGACAACAATATAACAGAGATATAGCAGAAATATAAAAAGAGTCACAGATATACAGTAATACACGATTTCTATTAATGAAATAAATGTACAGAGACTGTAAAAGTACAGAGTGAAAGACTCGCTAGAATGGTGGTAGCTTATCTCTGAGAAGAGATGTGACGGCTACTCGCATCCGTGAGAAGATGATTACAATGAGGCTCTGAAGGCCTTTTTTACAATAAGGAGGAATGCCAAAAACCCTAGACATCCAAAAACCTAACCCTAGGAGATGAAGCGCCAAAAGTCATGTGGGCCCCATTTGGGTAAGTTAGTGCATCAACTTCCCGGGGTCGTAACTTTTGCATACGATCTCCGTTTTAGGTGCATGATAGCTCGTTGGAAAGATCTATCCGAGAACTACAACTTTTTGATGGAGAAACATCGATCTACGATCCATGTTTCTCCCCATTTTCTCAATAACCATCGTTTAGGGCCTCAAAATGGCCCCGGAAGTTAAAAACTGCTAAAAATAGTAAATTACCAAAATTGCCAGAAACATGTTTTGGGCCAGTTGGAGAAGGTGGGTGGCCACCGATATCCACCTGGATCAAGTTTCCTCTTGTTCATCTGGGTTCATGGATTTGAATCTAGTCATCCTAGGATCGACCATCCTTGCCACAACTTCCTTCCAATCCTGCGCGTTTTCTATGAAATCTCATCTTCAAACCTATCATGGGCGTATGGCCAGCAGGACGATACTTGCGATGCATGCATCGGGACTAGACCCTTTGGGTCATGCTTGAAAAAATGACTAGTCTGGAATCAAAACTCTAATTGGCTTAGCCCTTCATGCTTGGGTTGAGCAATGTCTTTTACCATGCAGAAACCTATATTGAATCCATAAGGTATGAATGCTCGCTTCTTATCTTTTACCAGAGTAGCATTGTAACCTTGCAGGATGGTCTGGTAGCAAATTTCCCCTATTATTAGCCAATCAGGGACATACATAGGTAACAGGTGTGATGCTCCTGTAGCTCTGAAAAACCTAATGTAGGTATCGTGCTCATCTAGATACCAGTGATCAACCTTTGATATCATCTTTTTGGCCGCGGTCGACAATATTGGACACTCTTTCTTGAAAAGCATAAAATGAATGCACATGATAAATTGATCACAGATGAGAGAGTAGGATTTCTTGTACTTGTTCTCCCATAAGATGCTGAAATACACATGGACCGAGAGTTCTGAGGAGTGCCAGCTCAAATTCATTCCGGCAAAGGCATTTCTAGCACAGATGACGTCCAATAAATAAGAAGTCATGTGGAATGATGGAGCCTCTCCTTCTTTCAGCGTCTGAGCCTGTTGTATGAAAGTGCTCAGTTGTTTGGAGATGATGACGCCCAAATTAAAACCTCTTCTGGAAATAGCTATAGTATAAGCTAGAGGCATCCAAGCCTCTGAAAAACTTGGAGAAATCTTTCTCCCCATGCAACCGGCAGAGGAGGGCCATTAGATAGATATACGACTCCCTTAGATTGGTCATCGGATACCAGTCGGAGGTATGATTAGTGTATTTTTTATCCTCTCTCCACCATGAAGCCATTACCCAGATGGTGTCATGTTTCTCATAGAATCTTATGACAAAGTCGGTGTTCAGCCGCTCCTCCGGGTCTCTGAGCTTGTAGTTATGTTGCACCTCCACCAGAAGGAAAACCCCGACACACTCACCATTGTCGTCATTAATCAGACATCTTTGTGTGTCTGTATGGTCAATAATCCATTTCAAGAGTTCAATGCAAGGAAAAACTAGAGTTCTTCTCGCCACCATGTGCAGGTATGATCTTCGGATATTGGGAAAAACTTCATCATCGAGCTTTCTCATATCGGGGTCATTGTGCGGTGTATATTCGGGGAATTCCTCCCACTTGATCTTCTTGAAAATTTCTTCCTAGTGCAAGAGTATCGCCTTGGTCCCTATGCTAGCCTCTGTGTCTCCAAAGACCAGAGGCTAAATGAAAACCTCCTTGGTGGATGTCTTGATGACGGACATCGACTTTGGATTAAATTCCAATTGTTTTGCGACCGCTGAAGAAGAGCTTTCTCATACATCTGGTTCCTTTAGCTTCGACGCTCTCGGAGATTTCCTGGTGGTTGGTTTCTTTGTAGGCATTGTTCCTTCCATCAGAATTAATCCTTTAGGCATGCATACAAAGTAACACCGGATAAAAATGAATGAATTGAAGCATAAAAATCCATAGACTGGTACACAGCTATAATGCTTTCTAAACCTGTTGTTTAATACTTACTGGACCTTGGAAACTTCCTCCAGACTCCTTTTCTCACTCCTATGGATGCTCTGAACTTCATTGTGCATGATGATCTTGTTTATGAACTGCTCGAAAGAATTTAAACGGGGAAGAAACTATCATGCCGTATCGACTAGTTAACTCAGGTTATGAGTGGAAATCAAATGAGATCTGATGCCGGATCTCTATAATTCAATTCGTCATGGGTTGATGACGAAGGCACGGAGGGTAGTGTGCTCTATCAACAATTTCAAACGATTGATTTGATCTCCACACGAATTAATAACTAATGCAAGATTTGGAATTAATTAGTTCTTTAAATGCTTCAGATCCATCGTATCTTAGAGCTAAAACATCCCATCGCGTCGCTTTCTTAGTGGGCAGATTGGGAATCAGTGATATCCTTGTGAATGTTCTTGTTGGTATCCTTTTGAGAAGAACTTCTGACACCGACTGATTTCATCATACGGTGCTGACGTGGCATAACTGGTTCGGGGTGCGACTTGGGTCTCAAGAACTAGTAACGACTCAAGGGAAAACTAGATCATATGTTTAACCACTCGGGCAACGACAGATGGAAAATGAGGACAGGTGGTTTGATCGTGTATCTCAGTCGAAGTTGGGGTTTTCGACAGGAGATGTTTATCAAAATAAACCTGGGATTGCCTATGCCTAAAGGTATCGGGGGTCGGCGATCGGGGATTGACTTATCACATTCTCTATAGGCTAGCTTTCTAAAAATCGTTGATGCCGAAAGTTATCGGGGATCGACTATCGGAAAAAACCTTCATTTCTTCGTTAACACTTATTTTTTTTATCCTTTTGCTGATGCCGAAGGGATAAGTCATTGACGATATCCTTGTGTGACTCTTGTCGTGGAAGAAAAATTCCTTTTTCTGACGTCGATGAGGATCGACGATCGACGACTACGATTTTCTCGAGTGATTTTCTTTCATCTTTAATTATTCCTGATGACGAATCTGTGAGCGTGTCGGGGAAAAGTTTTGGCTGTCGATTCTCTTAATTAAATGTTAGTCTTTTAATTTATGGGTCTTCACATGTTCAAGGAAACTTTAAGGACTTAATGAGAATCAAAATGATGAGTAGAAGCAACATTTTAACAATGAAGTCGAAATAAACAATGCAAAAGATCAAGTGGTACCCAAAAAGTAAAATTTGATATAGACTTTTTAGGGTGTGTTGAGTGCTCAACAAATGGCGACTTATTGGGTGAAAGAAGAATCTTTGTTCCTTCTTCGGGGCTCGGCTAATGAAAAACTGGTGCAGAAATTAACTGGGCTTAAATTAGAGCCTCTTCTACCTTTGTATTTGAAATTCCATGGTTGATGCTTCCAGGTCTTCCTGTGGGGTTTCTAACCTTTGTTTCTCCTTCGTTTCCTATAATCCCAATTCATGCCCTCATTTACAAAAGTCTAGTAAATAATTCACTGGCATGGACCCTGTAGTTACCTTTAATCACTTTCTATGGTGTCGCTCCACTTCCAGCGAGCATCCATAGCCCTGGCGGAATCACCCTAACATCACAGACCTTGCTCCACTGTCAGCGAGCATCCATAGCCTCGAAGAAGATATTTGCATACCCTCCCCTACTGTCAACTCATTTGATAAAGTCAATTTCATTCCAGCAGAATGCCTTGAGCGAGTGGGAGAGGATGACGTCTGTTATTTTGCAAGATGAGATGGTTAAGGTGAAACTTACTAGCTCTGTCTTTGAGGTGCACGTAGTCCTTTCGAGCTTTCCTTCTTTCCCTTAAGGTCTTACCATACCACTAAGTAGACACTTCTGACATTTCTCCAAAGTTGTTCATCTGTGCAGGTTAGATGGAGAGCCCTGTTATCCCCCACTTTCAGGGATAACTAGGAGATCATGTCTCGAGGCCCACAGGTCCTAGACATGGAGTACCGAGAGCAGGATTGACTTCAACATGGCCCTGGAGGGCCCACCTTTTCTCTCTTCCAACATCTTTATCATGTTAGCAGGAGAAGCAACCTCCACCACCATCGGCTTAGTCTTGTGTCAGAGAGGGTTCTTTCTTCATGAGGTAATTAGTTCATGTATCATGGTATGTGTCACTTTGATCATCAAAACCATTGAATGTATGCATATGATTCCTTTTATTTCTAACAACTGATTGGATCTTACACTTTCCCACTTGACCATGCTTTGGGGATTGACAAGGTGTCATAGTAATCCTGTGTCTGTTGGTTTTGGTTAGCCACTGGGGTTGTCTCTGAAAAGCCATCATCCGCTCCCTTCACAAGTTTCACTTTGCCATCTTTTTTCCCGCTCACCTGTCCCATTCCACTTGTCTGGGCACTAGGTTGACTTATTTTAGGATTGCACCTTATCTAGTGGGAAGAAGGGGCTAAAGGCCTTGAAGGTAAAAGCAAGCTGGTAAAAGATAAAAGCCTAAGAATAAAACCTCGAGATGCCTCGCCCAGGGATCCCCTAGAAAGCAATAAAAGGCTTCTTGACAAGAAACAAGAGGGACCCGAAAAAATAATAAAACAAGACCTAACCAGAGGATAGGGGGTCTCATCATGAGCCAGCCTACTAGGTCCATGGGTACCTAGCAGTATGACATTGCCATCAGCTGGTTAACACAGCAGGGCAGTGACCATTGGTTGCATGGACAAGGGAAAGGGGGTCTCATCACAATCCAACCTTCTCATTTTTGTGAAAGCACTTGTGGGTAACGCTGTCACCACTGGTCACCACGCTAGGACAATGTCCCCTGATTATCTCTTGAGCAAAAAGAAAGAAAAAAACAATAAACAAATGAAATAACAGAAAGAATAAAAGGCATGAATGGGATTGGAAAGAATTTCATCCATGATAGGTACAACTCACCTTCTACAAAGGAACCCACATGTAACACATTGCCACCTTGGCCTGCACCCACCTACTTGGACATCCCTTGACCATTTCATCCAGTTACATGGATTGGAAGAGGTCTTTTCAGGGAACTTCCCTTATTCAGTGGACACTAGCTCAATAGGATGCTTTGCCCTTTTCCCAGACTTGTATAGTAGGTTTGGGTAACATCTTTGAGCTATTGACTGATCTATTAGGGGTTTTATGCATATGTTTATTAATATTGATGATGAAATGTGATTGACATTGCTATGATCCCTGTGATTGATGAGCCCATGGAGGGCATATCTTTTGATGTGCAGGACCATGCCTGACGGACAGGTACCATCTTGGACCGGTACACATGGGGAGATGATCAGTTCGGACCTTCATGGGGCTGAAGACCCCATCAGGGGGTAGATACAGGATAGAGATGGATCTGAAGCTTTGCACCAGAGGAGAAGAGGACGTTCCACCAGAGGCACCCCGACAGAGCTTGACCTAAGGGGGATGACCCTTTCTTAGTGGAACGTTGGCCTTGGGAGGCCTAGGTCATCACCATCTTGACCATGACATCACCCAACATCATGGACATTTTGGGAGGCATACTAGGCAGCAATGGCACGTGTGGCAGGTTGGAGAAGCCTATGGAGGGCTAACGTTTTGCTCCAGGATGCCCCATCTGCCCAAAAAGGGGCTGACATCTCCCTCGGAGGGGATTTTACTCTCTTTTCAGCTTGATTTAGGATTTAATTTGACAATTTAATGTAAAATAGTATGATTTTGGTATTTTGGCCTTGTCGGCCTTTTACATGACCTAAAAAGTAAAATTAGGTCATGATATTGTATAAATGGAGGATTTTCTCCTTCATTTTTTCATCATCACTCATTCACTCCATAAGGAGGTCTGAAATTTGCGCCCTCTCTTGGGTATTTGGCTGATTTAGTGAGGCGCACTTGTTGAAGGAAGATATTTTTGGCATCTCTTGGATTTTCTCTTGATGGAAAGTGTTACAACTAGGGTTTGCATGCTATTTCATGGTGATATGTAAGTTTTTTTTCTGCAAAACTTCTTAAATGAATGGTTGTAGTCTTATTTTCTTGCATATGTTTATAATTTTCTGAATAAAAACCTAGGTGACAAGCACACAAGTAGTTCCTTGTCTCATGTCCCCATTAAGAGAAATTTTCAGCCATTGAAGAAGAAAAAGAGAGCCTAGCCGTAGCTACACTCCTTTTTCGTCCTCCCTTTTGCTAGTCATACCATCTAGAACTCAAGAGGAAGAAGACATCCCAGGCCTAGGTTATCTACACTTAGGGCCGTTTTTCTTTTAGGGTTTGATGAAAGAGCCTTGTTGTAGCAACACTCTCCCTCATTAAACTCTCTTGTCTTTTTTTTGTGCTTCATTATTGAGCTAGCCATTTTTGCCCCTTGCTTCCTTCAGCTTTTGTGTCCTTTACTAAGTTGACTCCATTTTACCCTTTAAGGCATTGGTCTAGAAGACCTCTTGTGCTGAAGTGAAATTGATCACAAACAACTCTCAAAATTCTTTGAAACAAACCCTAACTACTAAACTTAGTCTAGGAGCTAACTACTAACCCTAATTGTTGTCGTCATCTTATACTACTATATCATTAGTGCAGCAACGTTTGTATTTTGAGCAATTAAATGGTGATCTAAGGCATTTATTAGATGATGTGTTGCTTGATTACATTGAATTCCATATTGTCCTAATATTTATTGGTGAAGTGACATTACTTGCATTTTTATATTTATAAACATTGACTTCATCAACATTTATTGCCATATTGCTTATATATTTATCAAATAGTCTTATGAAGTACTAACCCATTCAATAGCTTGCACATATCAGTTTGTTGTTTCTTTGTTCTAGACACATACACTTCTTTTGGGTTTTACTTCATTATTGGTTGTTTAGCCAGGAATATCTGATTGGTGGTGATCTGTGAAGGGGGGAAACTTACCTTTGTCCTATTAGCCTTTTGCCTCTTCAAAATCCTAGGTCATCAGGGACGTCTCCCCTGGGCCTAACCTCCCTAAAGAGAAAGAACCATCCCATTGTGGTGATATTGGGTGGGATTGGTTCCTGTTACACCAGTTTGGCCTTCTATCTTATAGCCTTTTATCCTAGCTACAAATTGTGCGATAACATTTTGGCGCCATTGTCGGGGAACATTGAGTCAAACCTTCCTCAGACGACAACTTTTCGGTAAGCCTTGCCTCTAGACTCTTTATCCTACAAGCTTACCTGGCGACTCCACTTAGGGTGATTCCCTTATTTCTTTGATGATTTCAAGAAAATCATCCAACGACTCCACAAAAGGCTAATGGCGACTCGT
This sequence comes from Picea engelmannii, assembly GCA_009831015.1. NCBI lineage: Eukaryota > Viridiplantae > Streptophyta > Pinopsida > Pinales > Pinaceae > Picea > Picea engelmannii. Next base: position 92,681 of record ML793374.1, on the reverse strand, counting down.
AGTGGGTCTCAGTATATACCTTCATCATCTACTATGACCTCTACAAATCCTGTCACCCCCGTAAACTCTCCCAAATGATCCCAAGAAGAACTCTTTGGCCCTTTAGGCTTAACTAACACCCAAGGGGGGTTACATGATCTACCCAAGAAGGTCGAATCCTGGATACCTAAGTTTTTAGGGGAAAAAGGATCCTATGGCGACTCTCATTGGACCAAGTTCTGTGAAGAGTTTCATTTTCACCAATCCGGACAAGAACACCCTGACGTCTTTTTAAGGCTCTTTATGAGCTCATTCACCAGAAGTGCCAGAAGGTGGATTAACAAACTCCTGAAAGGAAGCATCAAAACCCCTGAGGATCTTGAGCAAGTCTTTAAGAAAGACTGGTGTGAAAAGGAAAGCATGGATTCCCTTTACTCGCAATATACTGATATTTGCAAGGCTTCTAGCGAGGGCATTAGGGATTTCAATGATAGGTTCAATATTCTCCTCAAAAATATCTGAGCTAGCTTCTTAGAAGAAGCTATCCTCTAACACTACTTGAACTCGTTGGAAGGAGTTTTGCATTTTACTCTCAAAGATTGGTCACCCTCGACTCTGGAAGAAGCACACGATTTCGCTTACCAGATTGAGAGGAACCTCAAATTCGAAGACTACATCCATCAGGTTAATCTCTCGCACAATAATAACCCTTGGGAAGCTAGTGACGAGGATGTCACCGAAACTGAACCCAAGCTCCCAAAAATATTTGAGGTAAAACTCATGCCTCCCAAAAGGAAATGGAGCACATCTTTCTCAAATGTCAATGATGTCTTAAACTTTTCAAGACAACATGAACCATCTGAGGGTTTGGGCATGGAAACTCATAAAAAACCTAATTTTGAAGATTCCTTGTTTGTCTTGAACACACAAATGTTAGAAAATCAAGATATGAGTGAAACCAATAGGGGTCCAAAAAATAGGTTTGAAGAGCCTTTGGTACATAGTGGAACCAATTTAAGCACGAGTATGTCCTGTATCTTGCAAAGGGTTAAAAGAATTCATGAAATGTTAAAAAATTCTTTTCTAACAAAGCAAGACTCAAACAACCAATTATCTTTTGAGGGGATTCCCACACTATTACAAATCAGTCATGTTGAGCAAGATGAGAAAACACCCTCTTCCTTATTAACTGATGACCTTGGACCTAGTGACTATAATTTGATGGATCCTTACTTGTTTCAAGATTGCCCCACTTTTCCCTTGACAGAAGAAGATACAAATTGGGGTGATTATCCCGACGATACCTCTGATGTATCTAAAGATTGGGATGAAGATGGCTATCCAGTACAGAGAATAGGTGATTTCGTTGAATGGAACAAAAATGTTTTCAAGGACATAGAAGTCCCAAACACTTTAAAACCTACCAACATTGTGGATGAAAACCCTTGGTGTTTTCAATGCAGTGAAGCACATTGGGAACATGAATTTCCTTACAGTGATAGTGGTCGTCAACAAGTGAAAAATATAGGCCACGTCATAGAAGGCCCTCAGATAAATATCACTGCTGAAAAACATCAAGAGGCCATAAAAGAAGCGGCCAGGAAATCTAGAATGGCAGTAATAAACAACCTAGACCAGGAATCAAAAGAAAAATTGAAGAAACAAGAGTTCCAGGTGTATAGAAGTAAGAAACTGAGCCAACCTACTGTTGAACAAACAAAAACCCCTTCTTTGGATGTGCTCCTTCCTAAAACATCCAAGACTGAGAAGGTTGACTTAAACTTTGACTTTGAAGGGGCACTATCCAAGATGCATGTAACCATTCCCCTAAGAGAGTTTTGACAATTTCTTTCAAGGATCAGATGGACCCATGGACCCCCCTATCATGTTACAAGCCGATCAATTTAGGGTCCAATATGGTGAAAACGCTCCTTTATTCAAGACTTTAGTAATGAACAACAAGAGCCTCAACAACTGCATGTTGGATACAGGGGCAGGTGCCAACTAGGTTTGAAAGTCACACGACCTTACAGGAATGTGTGTGGTTTTGAGTCTAAAGCCATACCCACACATGGGGTGATTGAGAATGTCAAAGTTTTCCTTAAAGAGTACCCCGAGAAGGTCATCCACGTGGACATAGTGGTCGTGGACATCCCAGATGTGTGGGGGATGTTATTATCTAGGATGTTTGCCTCAGATCTTGGAGGTACTCTTGAGATGGACCTCACTTACATGATTATACCCTTGAAAGATGGAACTGTTGATCGTCTCCATAATTTACTTGTGACTACAACTCATGTACAAGAGCCTAGTGAGTCCATCAAATATGACAAAACACATGACGAGACCAGGCAAACGCTTCATGAGTATTCTAATCAGATCAAATGGCCCAAGAAAGAGGAATACCAACAACTCCTAGATGAGCTCAAGAGCAAGGAAGCTGGGACTACGAAGATACTGACAAGGGTAGAAGATGATGTACAGATTTGTCTGTCCCAACAAGAAGTCTTTACAATAGAATCCCACCCACCTCCCTCTACACAATACACCAGGGTTGTTCAAGGAACGACCAATTTCAAAACCAAAGAGTACAAGGAGGGGGACGTAGTATGGATATTGGATGCCAATAAAGGGGAGCCTACTAATATAAAAGGAAACACTCATTTTTGGCTTGGCCATTTCAAGGTTGGAAGAAAGTCGGTTAATGACTCTTATTACATGTCTATGTTGGGGGGACGAAGACGCACAGTGCTCGTCAGCGGGTGCTTCCTCAAACCCCACCAAGGTGGGGTGACCTGACATCAATTGTAAGTACATGTAAGTAGGAATTTTGCATTCATGTATTATACCATTTGCATTGCATATTAGTTTTCTTTCACATTCACACTTTTGATTATTTTATTTCAGTCCATTTTTATCTATATATGTTGGGGTGGCATTACCGCCCCGTTTTTGTTACTGATGCTTCTACTTGAGATCACGCAGGTCAACAGGTTATGCTATAGATGTTGAGGTTCTCATTCTCTCTACGGTGAGCACATGTCCCCGAGTTGGAGCCAGATGTTATCCCCCACTTTCAGGAATAACTAGGAGATCATGTCTCGAGGCCCACAGGTCCTAGACATGCAGTACCGAGAGCAATATTGACTCCAGCATGGCTGTGGAGGGCCCACCTTTTCTCTCTTCCAGCATCTTTATCCTGTCAGTAACAGCAACAACCTCCACCACCATCGGCTTGGTCTTGTGTCAGAGAGGGTTCTTGCTTCATGAGGTAATTAGTTCAGCTATCATGGTATGTGTCACTTTGATCATCAAAATGATTGAATGTATGCATCTGATTCCTTTCATTTCTAACAACTGCTTGGATATTACACTTGCCCACTTAACCATGCTTTGGGGATTGACAAGGTGTCTTAGTAAGCCTGTGTCTATTGGTTTTGGTTAGCCACTGGGGTTGTCTTTGAAAATCCATCGTCCGCTCCCTTCACAAGTTTCACTTCTCCATCTTGTTTCCCACTCACTTGTCCCATTCCACTTGTCCGGGAAATGGGTTGACCACTTTTAGGAGTGCACTTTATCTAGTGGGAAGAAGGGGCTAAAGGCCCAGAAGGTAAAAACAAGCTGGTAAAAGATAAAAGACTAAGAATAAAATCTCGAGATGCCTCGCCCAGGGATCCCCAAGAAAGCAATAAAAGGCTTCTCTACAAGAAACAAGAGGGACCCTAAAAAATAATAAAACAAGACCTAACTAGAGGATAGGGGGTCTCATCACGAGTCGGCCTATTAGTTCCATGGGTATCTAGCAGTATGACATTTCCATCATCTGGTTAACACACCAGGGCAGTGACCTTTGGTTGCATGGCCAAGGGAAAAAGGGTCTCATCACGAGCCAACCTTCTCATTTCTGTGAAATTACTTGTGGGTAACGCTGTCACCACTGGTCACCACGCCAGGACAATGTCCCCTGATTATATCTTGAGCAAAAAGAAAGAAAAAATAAATAAAAAAGTGAAATAAAAGAAAGAATAAAAGACAGGCTTGGAAAGAATTGTATTCATGACAGGTACAACTCACCTTCTACAAAGGCACCCATAGGTAACACATTGCATCCTTGGCCTACACCCACCTACTTGGACATCCCTTGACCACTTCATCCACTTGCATGGCTTGGAAGAGGTCTTTTCCGAGACCTTCCCTTATTCAGTGGACACTAGCCCAATATGATGCCTTGCTCTTTTCCCAGACCTGTATAGTAGGTTTGTGTAATGTCTTTGAGCTATTGACTGATCTATTAGGGGTTTTATGCATATGTTTATTAATATTGATGATGAAATGTGATTGACATTTCTATGATCCCTGTGACTGATGAGGCCATGGAGGGTGTAGCTTTTGATGTGCAGGGCCATGCCTGACAAACATGTACCATCTTGTACTGGTACACATCGAGAGATGATCAGTTCAGACCTTCATGGGGCTAAAGAGCCTATCAGGTGGATACTGAGACCCCATCATGGGGCAGATACAGGATAGAGATGGATCTGGAGCTTTGCACTAGAGGAGAAGAGGACGTTCCACCAGAGGCACCCCGACAGAGCTTGACCTAAGGGGGATGACCCTTTCTCAGTGGAACATTGGCCTTGTGAGGCCTAGGAAATCACCATATTGACCATGACATCACCCAACATCATGGACGTTTTGGGAGGCAGACTAGGCAACAGTGGCACGTGTGGCAGGTTGGAGAAGCCCAAGGAGGGCTAACGTTTTGCTCCAGGACGCCCCATCTGCCCAAAAAGGGGCTGACATCTCCCTTCGAGGGGATTTTACTCTCTTTTCAACTTGATTTAGGATTGAATTTGACAATTTAATGTAAAACAATATGATTTTGGTATTTTGGCCTTGTCGGCCTTTTACATGACCTAAAAAGTAAATTTAGGTCATGATATTGTATAAACAGAGGATTTTCTCCTTCGTTTTTTCATCATCACTCATTCACTCCATAACGAGATCTGAAATTTGCACCCTCTCTTGGGTATTTGGCTGATTTAGTGAGGCACACTTGTTGAAGGAAGATATTTTTGGCATCTCTTGGCTTTTCTCTTGATGGAAGGTGTTACAACTAGGGTTTGCATGCTATTTCATGGTGATATGTAAGTTTTTTTTCTGAAAAACTTCTTAAATGAATGGTTGTAGTCTTATTTTCTTGCATATGTTTATAATTTGTTGAATAAAACCCTAGGTGACAAGCACACAAGTAGGTCCTTGTCTCATGTCCCCATTAAGAGAAATTTTCAGCCATTGAAGAAGAAAAAGAGAGCCTAGCCGTATCTACACTCCTTTTTCTTCCTCCCTTTTTCTAGTCGTACCATCTAGAACTTAAGAGGAAGAAGACGTCCCAAGCCTAGGTTATCTACACTTAGGGTCGTTTTTCTTTTAGGGTTTGATGAAGAGCCTTGCTGTAGCAACACTCTCCTTCATTAAACTCTCTTGTCTTGTTTTTTGTGCTTCATTAATGAGCTAGCCGTTTTTGCCCCTTGCTTCCTTCAACTTTTGTGTCCTTTACTAAGTTGACTCCATTTTACCCTTTAAGGCACTGATCTAGAAGACCTCTTGCGCTGAAGTGAAATTGATCACAAACAACTCTCAAAATTCTTTGAAACAAACCCTAACTACTAAACCTAGTCTAGGAGCTAACTATTAACCCTAATTGTTGTCGTCATCTTATGCTACTATATCATTAGTGCAACAACGTTTTGTCTTTTGAGAAATTAAATGGTGATCTAAGGAATTTATTAGATGATGTGTTGATTGATTACATTGAATGCCATATTTGTTAATGTTTAAGCCATTATTATAGATGTTTGCATTTCATTAGATAACAATAGCGTAATCCAAGATCACTGAGAAATACACAATCACAAGAGACAACATTTATCCTGGGAAACCCTCTAGGGGAAGAAAACCCAACAAAACTTCCTTAATATAGATAGCCAATACCATGCCAAGAGATCTCTATGCTAAAACAGAAAGTCCTCTCCAAGATATGCACCACTCTCTCTCTCCTTTATCGATAATAGATCAGAACTTGTCTCTTAAACTGAGCAAGTAAGTTCTATCCAAGTGAGGCGCTAGCCTTCTTTATTTATGCAAGTCTGGCATGTGTGAATTGTCTCTTCACTGGCAGGGCCGACCTCTCCAACTAGGTGGGTAAACCCACCTTTATTATATTTCTGGGTCTCTTTATTAACTGTTGGGGCCGACTTCTTATTCTGCCTATTATAATTGTCTTTTGACCAATCCGCAAAAGGGGATTTGGTCCTATTACAATAACCGACATGATCAATNNNCAATGGGGATTGATCCTATGAATAATATATCAATAATAATAAGAATACTCTTTGCAGTTACAATATTTCAACACTCCCCCTTAACAAGAAGGGTATTCTTCAGCAGCATCATGCGAGAGAGAGAGGACAACATCATCAACAACATCAAGTGGGAGGACAACATCATCAATAGCATCTTGGCTGGCGTATCTCTAAATCATCGGAAGTTTTCTTCATCAAAAGCATCATCATTCTCAAAGGAATGCCATCATCATTTGCATCAATATGTATTAGTATAAAAACTAATACATCATCATCATCACAGCACAAGGCTGGCTCATCATAATACAAGACTGGATTTACGTCACAGCTATCAAGCTGGAAGCTCAGTACTTGTCTCATATCATTGTCTTGCTTTACGTCACATCACTCAAGCTGGAAGCAAGATACTCATCCTGCTGTACGTCACAACCATCAGGTTGGAAGTAGGATACTAAAGTGGATTTACGTCATAGCTATCCAGCCGAAAGCTCAGTGCTAGTCTCCTCATATCATCTTGCTTTACGTCTGACAAATTGGTCAGAAGAAAGGAACATCTCATCTTGCTTTACATCTGACACTAGGTCAAAAGCAAGGAACATCTCATCTTGCTTTACGTCTGACATTGGGTCAGAAGCAAGGAACATCTCATCTTGCTTGACATCTGACAACTAGGTCAGAAGCAAGGAACATCTCATCTTGCTTTACGTCTGAAAACTCAGTCAGAAGCAAGGAACACATCACATCTTGCTTTACGTCTGACAACTAGGTCAAAAGAAAGGAACATCTTGCTTTACATCTGACAACTAGGCCAGAAGCAAGGAACATCTTGCTTTACGTCTGACAACTAAATTAGAAGCAAGGAACACATCACATCTTGCTTTACGTCTGACAGCTAGGTCAGAAGCAAGGAACATCACATCTACTCCCCCTAGCGAGGAAGGTCCTTTCAGACTATGCCAATCTTATCTCAGAATTACTCAAACTTTACACGAGATAGAGGCTTGGTCAACACGTTAGCAACCTGTTCATCCGTGCTAATGTACTAGAGCTTCAAGGATCCTCTCTGTACCATGTCGCGGATGTAATGATAGAAAATCTCTATGTGCTTCGACCTGTCGTGAAATACATGATTCTCTGTCATCTTTATGCAGCTCTGGTTGTCACATGGAATCACGGTTTCTCTCATCTCCAAGTCAAATAGGTCGGTCAACAAGTTTCGAAGCCATATAGCTTCACAGCTAGCAGAACATGCAGCAATGTATTCTGCTTCTGTTGTGCTGAGAGAAATACTAGATTGCTTCCTACTCTGCCACGAGATCATAGCTGATCCCAAACTGAAATAACATCTTGAAGTGTTTTTCCTGTCTGAAACACTTCTTGCCCAATCTGCATCAGTATATCCACTTAATGTGAAATTATGATCTCCATCATAGCTGAGACCATAATCTATTGTACCTTTGAAGTACCTCATCACATGTTTTGCAGCCACTAAGTGAACACGTCTGGGTTCTACCAGAAACTAACTCAAGGTGTTCACGACAAAACAAATGTTTGGTCTGGTGTTCGTCAGGTACATCAACGATCCAATAATCTATCTATACAGTGTGGAATCAATCAATTCTGACGACATGTCGACCAACAACTTCAGCTTCACTTCCATGGGTGTATTCATGGGCTTGCATTCCAACATGTCGAATCTCTTTAAGATTTTGACCGTGTACTTCCCTTGGTTAAGGAAGATCCTCTCAGGACTTTGCCATACCTCAAGACCTAAGAAGTAATGCATTAGGCCGAGGTCTTTCATTTCAAATTCTAAGGCAAGTCTCTTTTTACATTCAGTAACGATCTTTTCTTCTCCAGTTAAGAATAAGTCATCCACATATAACAGTAAGATTACTGGCTCATTATTCATAATTTTGAAGTAGAGATTTGAGTCTTTTTTACTCTTGGTAAAGCCTAATCTCGTCAAGAAACTATCTATATGGCCATACCAAGCTCTAGGAGCTTGCTTACATCCGTATAAGGCTTTGTTCAATCTGTATACATGAGACTTCCTATATTCAACCTCAAATCCTTGAGGTTGCTCTATGCACACTTCCTCTTCAATGACACCGTTTAGAAAAGTTGTCTTCACATCCATCTGGTGCAACTTCCACTTCATCTTAGCTGCAAGAGCTATGATGGTCCTGATCAAAGTGTATCTGGCCACAGGAGAGAATGTCTCTTCATAGTCAATGCCTTCCTTTTGGGAAAATCCACGAGCGACAAATTTTGCTTTATACTTCTCAATACTTCCATCAGCAGCATGTTTTATTTTGAAAAGCCATATGGAGGATACCACATCTTTATTCTTCAGTTTGGGAACTATTTCCCATACTTTGTTCTTCATTATGGATTGGTATTCCTCTGTCATGGCATCTGCCCATTCTTTCCTTGAATGGCTTCTTCAAAACAGGTAGGCTCCTCTTCTAGCAGGTCACACATCAAAGCTGTATAACTGGAGAATGGCTTTGGTCTTTTCACCTGTCTCGTGGTTCCTTGGGGAACACCATACTTCTCTCCATCTTGAATAAGCTCTCTAGCCCAGGATGGATTTCTTTTATGGAGGATCATCATCTGAGGAGGTTCTTGCACTTCTACTATATCATGGTCTTCTAGAAGTTCCTCATCAGGGGAAGTTACGACTTCCCTCTCTAGTTCTGCGGCTCTAGGAACCTCCCTCATTGTAGTATTGGGGATTATGGGTTCCTTTTCATATACCTCTTCAAGCTGGCATATTTTATATTTCTTGAGCACCGCATCTTCATCAAAGGTCACATCCCTGCTGATCTCAATGTGATGTTGACCTGGTATATAGATTCTGAAGGCCTTGGATACCTCACAGTATCCCACAAATATTCCCTTCTTTCTTGAAGGGTCCAACTTGTTTCTCTTTTCTTTAGGTATATGAATAAACACTGGACATCCAAATATTTTGAGATGGCTTACCTCTGGCTTCTTTCCGGTGAACATCTATTCCGGTGTCTTGAGCCCAAGTGCACTATGGGATAATTGGTTCTGCACATAAACAACTGTCATCGCTAGTTCTGCCCATAAGCACATAGGAAGATCTTGATCATGGATCATAGTCTTCACAACTTCCAGTATGGTTATGTTCTTCCATTCAGCTACACCGTTTTGTTGGGGATTATAGGGAGTGGTGAGTTCCCTCTTGATTCCAACATATTTGCAGAAGTTCACAAACTCTTTTGAGGTGTATTCTCCTCTATTATCTGACCTGAGTATCTTGATCTTTCTTTCAGAAAGGTTCTCTATCAAGGCTTTGAATTCCTTGAACTTACTGAACACTTTATCTTTAGTCTTCAAGAAATATATCTAGGTTTTATGAGAGTAATCATCAATGAATGATACATAATATACATACCCGCTAATGGAGGATGATGGCATTGGGCCACACACATCTGAATGGATGAGTTCTAGGACTCCTTCTATCTTGTTGTCCCGCATCGGAAAAGGGTTCTTGATCTTCTTCCCTTGTGCACATCCATTGCATATGCCTTTATGGTCACCTTTGAGTTTTGGTAAACCTGTGACCGCTTTGCATATGTATGGTAGTGCCTTGTAGTTGATGTGGGATAATCTTATATGCCAAAGTTCACATGAGTTTTCAATGGCATGGGTCATAGCAGCCTCTAAGTGACCCTTTAATTTATACAAGCCATTTTCTTCATTGCCAATGACGATTGCTTCATTTAAGGTTTCTTTGTTAGCCCACATAAGAACTTTTCCATATATAAAGGCAACTCTGAAGCCTTTCTTCTCTAAAGCTGAAATGGAGAGTAGGTTCTTCTTCAAGCATGGTACATATAGTACGTCCTTCATTTTTAGTGAATTCCCTAAATTCAATTTATGGTTTGATTCTCCTACTCCCTTGATGGGGTACTGATAATCATCACCAAGTGTCACTTTCTGAGAAAACTTCTTCTCTGAGATACAAGAGAGAATATTTCTTTGTCCCGTCATGTGCTTGGATGCACCACTATCAATGGGCCAAGTGTCCTCTCCAGGTGTTACAGATCCTGAGAGGGCTGAGATCAACACATGGTCTTTGATATCCCCTCTCATCATCTTTGAGGGTGGCTCTTCATCTTCGGCTACATGGGCATGAAGCCTCTTTTATTTTCTCTTGTATTCTTCTCGTCTGGCTGGACAAAACTTTGCAATGTGTCTCATCTTGTCACAATGATAGCATTGTACAGATGAGTAGTCTCTTTCCTTTCATTGTCCTTTCTTCTTAAATCGCCTTGGATGAGATTCTTTATGATTGAATTTATTTGATTGTTGAGGCTCTTTATGAGTCTCCTTTTGGAAGTAGGGTTTCTTCCTTCCTCCTTTGGTGTGAGTAGCTAGGGCTTGATCATCATCCTTGGCTAGTAACGCTTCCCGATTTGCTACTCTTGTTTCTTCTTGGATGCATTCTTCCCATAGGCTGTTGAACTTCAATTTCTCTTTTCTGGCACATATCGTTTGGATGAAGGCATCCCAAGGTCTTGTGAGACCATTTAGGGCCATCATAATGAGTTCATCTTCATCTATGGTATCTCCAATAGCTTCTAGCTATTCTTTGAATTCTGAAATTCTGGAGAAGTATTCCTGAATCATTTCTCCTTTCTGCATCCTTGTATTCTTCAGTTGGGTTCTAAGATTCATCTTCCAGTTTATGTTCTTTCCTTCATATAGTCTGGTCAAGGCATCAAAGATTTCTTTTGGGGTTTTCTTATATGACACATAAGGGATAAAACGATCTTTGATTGAATCTGCAATGATTCTTTTGGCCCTTATTGTGTCATTTTGATGCTTTGCCTTTTCTGCAGCATCTTCGGGTTCTGGTAATTCTTCCTTGACGAATCTTGTTAGGTCATTCTCTTCAAGAATGAGGCCAATCCCATACTTCCAGGCATGAAAGTTTTCCACTCCTTCTAACTTGTCAACAAGCTTAATGCTCGCAGACATCTCTACCTGGAGCTAGGAAAATGACCGAAAAATGAAAGTGCTCAGAATAAAAAATTGAACTTACCAGGAGATGTGCTTGGCTGAGGCGAGCTGCCTGGTGTGTTTGGATCTGAGAAAATCCAACTTTTGTCCCTTCAGATCTGATCTGTGGATTTTTGGACTGGTGCTTCTGGTACCTCTGGTACTTTGGTACTGGTTTTCTAGTACTTCTGGTACTTTGTGAAACTAGGGTTTTGCTTTCTGAGAGATCCAGACACTGAAAAGGTGCGCTGATGATGTCAAATTGATCCTTAGGGGAGGGCGCAACTTTCTAGATAGTTTTAGGATTAAAAATATTCACTTTTGAAAAACCTTAATTTGCAGGTACTGCAACAGTGACGTTTTTCTCTTGCGAAATATGCTTCCTTCAGCTTGGCTCTGATACCATGTTAATGTTTAAGCCATTATTATAGATGTTTTCATTTCATTAGATAACAATAGCATAATCCAAGATCACTAAGAAATACACAATCACAAGAGACACATCATTTATCCCGGGAACCCCTCTATGGGAAGAAAACCCAACAAAACTTCCTTAATATAGATAGTGTTGGGCCCCAACAACTCCCCCTATATTTTTACAAAATTTAAAGGGCCCTTATTAGAATCTTGATAATTATAATGAGCTATAGAATCAACCTTTTCAAATAGTTCCATGCCTTGGCTTGCTTTGAGACAAACTTAAGACATTCATTATATTATGAGACATTCATTACAAGAGTATATATCAAAAGTTTGAAATGAGCATAAAAATCTCAATTTAAACAAAAACGTTAATTTTTATCAAATGTTTACTTTTGTTTAAATTATGATTATGTGTTCATTCTTTTTCTCATTAACAAGATTGACTATTTTGAATAATGTGTTCAATACATCATCAAATAATATCTTGGATGATTTCTCATTTTCATGAAATCATTTGGTGATGTTAATTAATGAAATTCTTTTTTCATTTTGCATCTCATAATAATAATAAAAAATAAAAAAGAATTATCTATGATTTGTTTGATTTTGTGAAAAATGAATATTAATATTTTTCTCTTCTCCATTAACTTGAAGCTTCTAGATCATATTTGAAAACAAATTATAAATAATGTTTGTTTATAAGTTATAGTTAGTTTAAATTCATTTTTTATTTTTCTAGATTTTGTTTTATTCACAATTTTTAGGTTATTAATCTAGGTTTATTTTTGTTTCACATATTTCTATTATCAAAAATTTGATACGGATCTGATCATGGATTGATTTTATTAGCCAAATATGTTCAAGATGATTGATCCAAAAATAATTTTGGATTTCTACAAATAATTTTATGAGCAATAACATATAAAATTTGGAAAGGCGTCAAGGTCAGACACACGATTTGGCAACACTGATTGCAGCCAAACCGTGAGGAATTTGGAGAAACGGTTGAAAACCCAGAACCAAAATGGACCCATTTACCTTCCATGTAGAGATTTTCCCCCAAAAATGCACAATTTGAGAAATATTTGAGTCTATTTTAAAGGCAAATTTCAGGTGGTGGAAATTAATAGTGACGCCCAGACTGTTCATTCATTTTATAAATATATGAGAAAGATCGGAGCCATGGGGATCCAAGAATTGGAGAGGAGGATTTTAATCCTTTCTCTTTTGTATATTATTGCTTTTGTAAACTTTTTTCTTTTCAAATGGGGTAATGGATGGCTGGAATCTTTGGGAGAATGGACGAGTATTTTGAAGAAGAATACAAAATTCCAGGTTGCTTAATGGCTTTTGTCCTGTGAGTAAAATGGTTTTATTTTCATATAATATATTCGTATTCTTTGAATAATTGATTATGCATTGATTTAAATAGTTTTAGTCTTTTTTATCAATACATGGTTAATTATTATCATTTATGTATTAATTTTTCCAATCTTTAAAGTCTATTATCCAAAAAAAATCTTTCATGACTATAGAATGGACAAGTGATTCCAAAAACTTAATAGAACGACATATATGCATTTTGGCTTTAGCCTTTTGTTTATAATGTTGTTATTAATGTTTTTTTTAATACTGTTACATGTGTAGGTCTGATATCTTTAGATTAAATGATCTGTGATATGTAGGAGGTTTATATTATAAATACCATCTATCATTTGCTTCAATCAAAATATAAATACTGTGATGATATCTTCTATTTAAATAATGAGATTTATCTTTGAGTTTTAAATTGAATGATAAAATGCATAGATTGCTTCCAGATTTATCTTGCTGTAATAATGTATAATTATGAGATCACAGGTTCATGTTTGTGTTTCATTTTCTGTCCTTAAAACCTAAGTTGTCAATACATGTTCTGAATTTATTTAGAACAATCATAAGGTTCATTGCAGATTTCTCTCTTGGACATGGTGGTTGGATGTTCACTACTCATGCAGATGCTTGGATACACCTCACTAATTCACTGACATGATAGCTTCTTTGTATTTTTCTATCATTTACGTATCATTAAAACTAAAATATATGGTTCAGCTTTGACTATCCACATGTTCATGTTTCATTAACTGTTTTTGCAAGATTCTTTAAATTTATCAAAGAAAAACAATAAATATTTTTATGTTCTTTCTTTATCTGCTTCCTAGAAGCAATCATTTTTCACATTGATTTTTGTAAGTTTCGATTAAAACTTGTATCTTGTAAATCATGTAAATAAACGAGACTTGTATATCTTCTGCTTAAATACAACTACTATAGTTACATTTGAACATATGTACATATATATAGTGTGTTTAGTAATTAGTTAGTTATTTCTCTCTTTTATTCGTTTATTTTAGGATTCATAGATTGGCTAACGGAGCCATTAAACCCATTAGAACGAGCTACACCAAACGACTTGGGTTATTTAGACAACCCCAGACCAGACTCGCTCTTCTAGTTGACAGACGGTCAATTTCGCCCGTCAACAAATGGAGCTAGGAGGGTCGAGGTCGATTTGATGATTAAATGTTTCACCCCTCAGCTTTTTATAATTCCAGATTTATAAATCCTTCTTATGTATCATCTTATAATGCACTACAAGGCAAGCTAACTATTTGGAGTCAATTTCTTCAAATTATTAATGGCCCCTGCCCAAATCACTGTGTCGGAACATGTTTTTGATGTCTCACTACCAACTATTTCCAATAAAACAATTGATCTATTTTCAGAACTCACCTTTGATGGTGAAGGGAAAACATCTTCAATAGACCATATTTCTAATTTTTTTTATATGTGTTTAAGACATAAGATCATCGATTCTAATGTTACATGCAGATTGTTCGCTCTCACTTTCTGAGGTCGGCTTAAGGTTTGGTTTGAATCTTTTCAGGCTAATTCTATTCATTCTTTGTCTGAGTTTGTATTTGAGTTTTTATCAGATTTTAACAACTATGATTATGATGAATTAAGTGAAGAAATAAGTTTCTTAAGGAAAGAAAATGGTGAATCATTCAATGATTTTGCAATTAGGTTCATTCATGTTTGTATTAGATTCCCTTTGAAAGAAATGTCGCTTATTAATGAATGGTTTGAATATCTTGTTTCTCTCTCAGACAAGCAAGATCAACTATTTTTTAACCAATCTGAATTGAGTACTAACACTCAATCTCAAGATGGTTCAAATTTTCATGTTGATCTTGAAGATTTTGAAGCACCACAATTTTTGTCGACTTCTTTCATTTTGGAAAATCATGAGCCACATAATGCAATTGTCACATCTAATCATTCTTTGCAAATAATGTCTCATTCTTTGCAAATAATGTATCCTCCTGTCGAAGAAGGAACCTTTACTTTAAAAGATGACAGTTGTCCCACTCTCATAGATTTTATAATAGTTTCTAAAGTAAAAGAGGCCAAATGTGAAGTTGATAATCATGTGGACGATAAATCTTCCCCTAATTTAGTTGAACAGATCCATGATCAATCAGTGGGAGACAAAATCATTAGGCAGACTATTAATCAACCTTCTATATCTAGTGATTTTCTCTCAAATTTTTCCTTACATAATGAACCAAATTGTCTCTTAGAAACTGTCTCGTATTCTTTAAAAGAGAATACAACAGAGGTTGATCAGTTTATATAAAGAGAGGGAACAAAACCATATTTTGAAACGTATATACCTATCATTTCAAGAGATGCATTTCATCTCCTCAATTCTTCTACATATTATTCCTTGTACCCCGATATTTTTTATCCTAATGTTGTGCAATTGCATGTTCCATATTGCCTT
>ML793374.1:48293-66547 GCA_009831015.1 Picea engelmannii | reverse complement strand
AAAGCATATACCTCTATATGCTCACATGCTATTAGGTATAATACTTTACAAGGACTGCTATCTCAACTATAGTCATCAACTTGTCATGTGTACCTTTGAATCTTGATTAATCAAACCTGGAGCCTTGTCCTCAAGAATGAGTGTTTTATTTTCTTCGAGGTCTCCTCCACTCAAGACGACGAGCGCTTTCTTCAACCTGTCTTTTGTACTAAGACAATACACTATCTTGACAAAAGGTTATGTTAGAGGATAAGCTCTATGATCAGCTTTCAATCCTTCTAATAATTTGATCATAGCTTCAACATGCAACACTGATTAAGATAATGTCATGACAAATAGATGTATATCAGAATAATCACACCTGGGTTGCATCATTCCTCTGAATGTCTTGGATCTTGAGATCCTTCTGGATCTATGGCAAGAGATCCCTTCTCCTGCAAATACTCTTTAGGGTTTAACCATTAAACATATGTAAGTACATACCTTTGATAGCATTTGCAGGTAGTGGCTCCATCTGGTAGCAGTGGTAATCATTGCCAACTCTTGAGAAAAATTCAAGGGTGATTGCAACTAGTTCTACGGCTGCAACTGCAACTGCAGCTGGTTTTGAGACTGCAATTGCAACTGCAACTTGGGGTTTTATGAGGAAACCCTAATTTTTCAAACTTTGAATTTTAAAATTCTAATCCAGGGGATAGATGCACTGGGCTGAGGCGAGTTAGCTGGTGCAGCCGAAATTTTGAAAATCCAACTTTTACCCCCTCAAACTTGACCTGCAGATTTCTGGATTGGTGCTTTTGGTTTTCTGGTACTTCTGGTACTCTGGTTTTCTAGTACTTTGTGAAACTAGGGTTTCACTTTCCAGAAGATCTAGCTACTGAAAAGGTGCGCTCTAAGTGCCAAAATGATCCTTAGGGGAGGGCACAACTTTCTAGATAGTTTTAGGGCTAAAAAGATTCACTTTTGAAAAACCCTAATTTGCAGGTACTGCAACAGTGACGTTTTTCTCTTGCGAAATATGCTTCCTTCAGGTTGGATCTGATACCATGTTAATGTTTTATGCCATCATTATAGTTCTTTTCATTTCAATAGATAAGAGCAACATAAGAACAAGATCACTGAGAAATACACATTCACAAGAGACACAACATTTATCCTGGGAAACCCTCTAGGGGAAGAAAACCCTGCAAAAACTCCCTTATGATAAATTGCCAATACAATGTCAAGAGATAACTCAAACCAATACAGATAGTCCTCTCCAAAAGATGCACCACTCTTCTCCCTCTATCCAACTGGTAAATTGCAGCTTGCCTCTTAAGAATGAGCAAGTGAGATGTGTGATAAAGTGAGGCGCTAGCCTCTCTATATATATACAAGACTGGCACGTGTGAAGGGTCTTCACTGGCTGGGCCGACCTCTCACTCTCGGTGGGTAAACCCACCTTTAATTTATTTCTGGGTCTCAATAATAACTGCTGGGGCTAACTTCTTATGCTGCCTATTACAATTGTCTGTTAACCAATCCACAAAAGGGGATTTGGTCCTAATACAATTACTGACATGATTAATCCACAATGGGGATTAATCCTATGAATAAAATAACAATAATAATAAGAATACTCTTTGCAGTTACATTATTTCAACAATTTAATGTCTAGATCAAATTCTTGAACTACTGCCATCCAATTTCCTCTTCTTTCCCCCATCTCCTGTTGAGTAAATAGAGATCGGACTACAGGTTGAGGCACGATTGCTTTGGTGTGATTCTTGAGGATGTAAGATCTGAAATATTTTACTGCCTTATAAACCGCATATGCATGTTTATCTATATCAGGGTAATTCAGTTCAGCTCCTTGGAGGTTAGTGCTCATGAACGACATCGGGGCCTCATTGTTGTCATCATCCTTCTGAGTTAAAACTGCAGCTAACGATTGATCGAAGGCGAAGGTATCGAGGAAAAAATCCTTGTTGAAATCGGGACTTCGCAATACGGGGGCTTGGGATATAGCGGTATTAATATTGATGAATGATTTCTTTGGTTCATCATCCCACTTAAATTCAACTTCTTGTGGATCATATTTTGTAAGCGTTTGATAGTTTCTGCGAAATTGGGAGTGAACTTCCTGACGAAATTGATTTTCCTGAAAAATGACTGCATAGATTTCTTGTTGTGAGGTAATGGAAGTTGAGCTATAGCCTTAACTCTTTTGGAGTCTATGTGAATGCCTGTCTGGGATATAATATTGCCTAGCAGCTTACCTTCCTCGACACCGAAATAATTTTCTTAGGATTTAAAGATATACCATATTTCCTACACCTTTCAAAAATATGGGTTAAGTGTTGGATGTGATCTTCTCTATTCTTTGAATAAACAGTCACGTCATCCAAGTAACCCAATACACACTTGTTGATTAGTCCCTAAAATGCTATGTCCATGTCCCTCTGGAAGGTTGCTCCTGCATTAATTAACTCGAAAGGCATGCGTTTATAAGAAAAAGTTCGCCACTTGGTTCAGAAGGTAGTTTTTAAGCGGTCTTCCTCTGAAACCAGAACTTGGTTGTAACTTGCGAAACCATCCAGCAGGGAGAAAATTTCAGAGCCAGACATGGTTTGTAAGAGTTTTTCCATGGGTAGGACTAGGTAGTTGTCCTTTTCTGAATCTCTGTTGAGATTTCTGAAGTCTACGCATAAGCGGATCTCCCCAAAATTTTTCCTCACAGCAACTAAATAAGATACCTATGCAGAATGTCTAACTTGGAATATAATTTTGGCATCTAGCAGATTTTTCAACTCTTGACACATGAGAGGCTCCAGGGAAGGGTGATACTTTCAGAGCTTCTATTGGAAGAGCTTCACTTCGGGTCTTAATGAGATAGTGTGTTGAATGATACGGGTATCATAAGTTTTTAGGTCTCGGTAGGACCATGCAAAGACATCTTGATACTGTCTGAAGAGTTTAAGACAAGCCTTCTTTTCCTCTTTGGATATCATCTTGTCGAGGTTTACATTTTTGGGATTTTTCGAGGTTCCGAAATTTATGGTTTCATGTATGGGACAGGAAATGTCGATATTTGCATTTTTGGATCCCTTAAATCATTCCTTCAAATCAAAAAGGATTTCTAAATTGGATATCCCTTTTGGTATCGTGTGAGACTTTGATTTGTCGATTGGTTGACTTGTCCGAGGATCAGTTTATGTTGATCGTTCCTTAATACTTCATCATCAATAGCTAATTCCTTAAAATTATCTTGGTTATTCAGAAATTTTATGATCTGTTCATCCCCTTCAAAGACCTTCCAATTAGAAATATTGTTGGGCACCGAAGGTTTATATAACAATTCTACAGTGAACCAAGAAGCTTCATAATCCTCTAGAGGTGATAGCCTTGAGGTGGCGATGGCCAGAGAATCAACAAGAAAGTTCTTTGTTCTAGGAACCGCTGTGATGTTGAAAGCTCCAAAATGCTCTATTAGCCTGTGCACTTCATGTTGGTAATTCTTCAGGTGTGGAGAATTGCAATGTATAGTATTCCTTATCTGCCAAATAATGATTTCAAAATCTCTGAAATCCTTATTTCATTGACATTTAAGTCTATGTCTTTCTTTAATCTTTGTACTAGCACTTCATACTCGGCGGTGTTGTTGGTGCAATTGAATTCTAGTCTACAAGATAGGAGATGACGTTTACCCTTTGGATCTAATAGGATGCACCCTGCTCCTGACCCTTCTTGTGATTTAGATCCATCAAAATATAAGGTTCAAAATTGTGGGCAAGGTGTGTCAGCTTCCCATTCCCTATTACTTTCCTCTTTTCCTCCTACTAGTTCTGAGCTTTCTAACGCAGGTTCTTGGCAGAAGAGGGTTTCCTCTGTCGTTGTCGACAACTCCTCTTGAAAAATCATTTCGGAGTTTTGAGTGAGAGGGACATTAGATGAAAGAGGGGAGAAGTTCCCGAAGTAGGAATCGCAGGAATAATTGCCTAGCATAGGGAAATTTGTCGATGAGGGTTCGTTTAGGGTTTCTAGGTCAGTGAAAGTATGTTTCAGATATCTTTCCATGTCAATTGTGATCATATTTGTGTTCCCCTTCAATGGTAGTCAAAGGTGAGCCTAGTTTGTACTAAAGTATCCGTTCAATTTTTTAGGCCAGTCTTGGCTCAATAATAACCCATAAGCTTCTGAGATATCTACTACAATGATGTTAATCACCTGCAAAAACTTAGGGTGCGTTGCTATTCTGATCATTACATCTTTAAGTTCTCCCATGACCTTGAACTAAGTTCTGTCTAGTTGTATTACATGTTTGTCACTTTTGAGAGGGACGACATTTATTTTTTTGCAAATGGACAAGGGCATAACATTGGAAGATGCTCCTAAATCGACCAAACAATTGTGGAGGTTCCCGTTGAAAACTTCAAATGTTAAAAGGAACGACCGGACAAAAGGTTTTCCCTTCTTATCTTCCGAGCAGGCGTTGACATTTGATTTATTTACTACATATGTGGGAGTTGTATTTCTTTCTTGATCATTGCTTGTTGGAGGATTTTCTACTAATTTCAAAGCTTGTAGCAGAATGTCCTTTTGCTGAGGGATTCTACATATGTCCATAACTGATATATTATCCTTCAACTTCTTCAGATATTCAACTACATTGTAATCCAGTTTGGGCGATTCTCGGGTATGGATGCTTATAGGGTTCTTTCGGGTGATCGGGAGTTGTCTTGCCCCTCGAAGTTTGGGTCGCAACAATATGAGGCAGGTGGACTTACTTCACATTTTCACAACCGAGACCTCTGCGGGTGGTCCTTGAGACTCAAACAAGTCATCTGAAGGCATGATTAGGTCAGGATCCCATATCAGCATGGTTGCATCTTCTGGTGGGTCAATCTCTTCCTGATCAGCAAAATTCATAACTGAACTGCTTGGTTGATCGATTAGGGAGACTTCGTCTAGAAATCGGTTGGCCATCAAATTCATGGCATGCACCCATTGAGGACAATCTCTTTCAGAGTGGTTTTCTGGGTGGCAAGTACAGAAAGAATCAGATGCTACGTTTCCCAGATCGATATTTAAGTTAGCTGGGGGACGTTCAATTTCTTTGAACGAAAGGTTTATTTTAAAGAAAGGCTTATAGGGCCTTTGGCCTTGGTTCCCTCTCTGATGCTTCTTTTCATGTCTATAATTTTGTTGGATAACTTCTTAACCATACGTTGTAGGTCCTCTATGTCCCCACTACCCTTTTTAGTAGCTTGTTATGCTTGTTTCCTTGGGGGTCTAGTGAGCAATAACCCTCTCCGGTGATGGGGTTGAGCTTATTTCTTGACTAAGGAGACCTGTTTTTCTTTACATCCTTTCATTTGGAATTCAATCGTTTTGGCTTCTTCAAAATTATCAGCTAGGGTTCGCTTGGCAACCCTCTTCACAAACATGGAAATAGAAGTTGGGAGGGCATTAGGGTATACTTTGATTTGCAATTCCTGTATAGGTTTAGCTTCGGCTTGGAATTTGTTTAAGATGGTTATGAATATTTGATTAAAGTCTTTGACCCTTTCCTTCGAACTCATGGTGGTCATGAACAATTCAACCATCGGAGGTCCCGTAGTAGTCTCCTTTGTGAATTTATCTAGAAAATCCTTCTGGAACTTCATCCAGCTAGTTATAGATCCTACTGGTAGATTAAAATAGCACGTGGAAGATGAATTCTCAAAGGTATAGGGGAATATCCTGGATACCACGTCTTCATGTTGGACATTCATAAGTCTGATCGCTAGTATGAATTTCTTGATATGATCTTCAGGCAATCCTGAAGTCTCAGGATCGAATTTAGGAAGTAACTTCTCCGTGTGTCGGGGAAGATTATGTACTCGTCCTGGGATGGCCAAAGCATCTCTGGCCAACCAAGGCTGGTTGTTCTGAGGTGGGTTTCCCCTTTCTTCATCATGGTCATTATTGTCTTCCATGTCTTCGGACTCCGATTTAAACTCCTCTTCTTCCGAAAAATCATCCGGCTTAGAGACATCGTCGGCTGGAGTTTTAGGAATTAGATTCAGAGGGTGTTCGATTTCAGTGATTGTGAAATCTATTAGGTCTTCTACTGTGTGCACAAAAACCTAGTCGAGAGTATTGACCACTGGTTTGCTAACTTGTTTTCTTCGAGGAAGTATCAAAGCTAAGGGTAACGCATCGATCTACCGGGCGTAACCTCTCATGATTCTTCTAAATTGATTTAATTATTCGTGAGGAAGAGCATAAGGTATATCCGGGAACAATTTTTCTCCCTCGTGCTGGGTTGAGTCACTCATTTCAGAAGTACTCAGTGTGTATGGGTTGTCTTGGGAATGACTAGCCATGCATTTGGGTTGTCCTTAATCTAAAGGTTGTTTGAAATATTACATGAAATATGTATTCAACCATTCATTCTTCAGGCCCTCCTTCTAGCGTCAATTCTGTTGATGGGTCCTAGATCCCTTTAGTTCAACAACAGTAACCAAACCCACCATCGAGGCCCAATTAGACTCTACAACATTTAATGGTGGAATGGTTCTCCAGATCTTGTGATCTGACCAATTAATCGATGGGATTTATGTTTTCTTGTGAAGGCCTCTCCTTCAGTTTTGACTTTCTCTTTTTGTATTTTCTCTTAGGTGGGATTGATATGAGATGGAAGCTGGTATAAACCAACTTGACAACAAAATGAGAAAAGGTTTGACTACTGGAGAAGAGGCTGAGCTTGGGATAACCCGCTACTCAAGCATGCAGACAACAATTCTATACCACAGGCCTAGTACTAATACGTTAACCATGTGAGCATCCAATTACTGTCTGAGATACTAATTATCAGAAAGAAAACATGCATGCGATAAGATAATGGCAAGAAAAATAATTCACCTACTCTAATCATCCATCACATAATAACACAATGATTCATCTTCATCATTAAAGAAAGAAACTGTAAAACATTGCATCATATAACTTAACAATAGATTCAATAGCTCTTACTTGTTACATCATCTATTCATGAAATAAGATAGGAAATAGTTCTTCTCCACGTCCAATCATACATGCATTTGATGAAAATATAACTTGTCTTTGGTCCAGAAGGACTTCTCAATTAAGGGTAGCTCCAAAATAATTCTTAACAAACCAGAAAAGAGAGTTTCTTGCAACAACCATCGACCTCTAACTAATTGGTCGATGCTCTTATTTATAACATAAAATTCAACTGAAAATAACAGCTAAGTGTAGATAAGTAGAAAAAAATTCACCACGTGGCGTTCTCTTCTAACAGTTTTCCTAACAGTCAACTCAAGATATCACTTAAAAGGGTGAATTTTCTCATACTCCGACCAACTGATGAACAACTCCTCACAGGTTTGGGCGTATGGAAATTTGTGTTGTTCCATCGAGGCCGCGTAAACTTCTCTGATCTCCACCGCATGTACCATATACTTGACCAGACTAACACATAATTGCTGAAGCACAGCCCGAGCTCTGATCGAGTGTTCCATAAATTGTTGCATCTGTCCTGGCGCTGTGTCGGTCACCTTATCTAGTCTTTCGACCCATGAAGAATCTTTCTTGGCATGCGATTTGACTATGTCACGCAAGTCGGTAAAGTCGTTGGGCATGAAAAACTTGAGCACTCTAATATCTTTCATCACCTGATTGATCTTAACCCAGTGTCTCTCTCACTTGGCCCATTTCCCTTGAATTTCTTGGTGTGGTTCCCGAGATATTTTGGCCCAATATTTGGTTGATCTTTTTATGCGATCAAGACTACTTTTGCTCAACACCCGAATTCCGTGTTCTTCTTTTTCTCGGTCCTGTTGGACTGCACCAATGTAGTCGATTCTTTTTGCATCTTGTTGCACCTTCTCGTACCACCGCTCCATATCATTTCACGTTACGAGTGCCATGAGAATATCCTCTTGAAGCTCAACGACTCTTGTGGTGAATAAGTGTTGCTCATCTATGAACTTACTATAGGCCTCCTGGAACTCGCTCTTTAAGTATACTGTGACCTGTGTGGTGTCTTGATAGTACTTAGCTAAGTGGTGAAAATGTTCCAGTTCTTTTAGGGTGAAGACCAACTTGTTCTCATCTCTTTTGACTCTGTCTAGGGTAGCATCTAAGATCATTTTCCCTACGTCGATAAGTTCATATGTTTTGGCATTCTTTGTGTTTATCAAATTCTCCTTTGTAGTGATGAGGATGGAGCGATCCAATGTAATCCTCCTTTTCTTGGTGGTCCATTGGACAATAGCCTTCCTCTTCTGATCATAGGCGATCACATATATGTTGGATACTTCATCCACCGGTTCAGGAATATGATGACCCCCCCATGTGAGTGTATTTCCCAGACCTCCGATGGTGTACACTTGTTCGAGGTTGGGTTCTTGGACTTCCTCATTATGCTCTGAAGGCCCGACTTCTATTTGTCGTTCATCGGGTGTTTGAGTACCGATTGAAGTAGATGTGTCGGGGATAGACTCGATACTTACTTGTCTATCAGTTGTCAAGACGCCGACTTCTTGCTGCGGGGTTCTTTCTTCTGGCTCGCCTGACATCAGCTCATCTCTAGGACTATCTGTTTAGGTAGCTGGCGCATCAGGAAACTTAGTGTCTGGGACACTTTTGGCTTCCTTTTCTTTCTGTGTGACCTCTTGGGTTTGGACGTCGGAGATGGGAGAAGATGTCTTCTCAGGTTCCTTTTCTTCTTCGACATGCATCGGGGACTCACGAGATACTTCTAGGCTCTCATCATCATCATAGATTTTAATTATCTTGTAGAGGGGGTCCGACACACTTGTTTCCACTGATATCCCAACTGCCTCCCACTGTGTTGCAACACCTGTCGTTGATCCGGCCAGTGGAATTATAGATTCAGGGTCGTCTAACCCATTGATGTTATCAAGGTCTATGAATTTAGGACCACTTGGTCCTGCTGGGTTTTATTCTGGGCTATCGGTTGGACGCCTTGGCATCATGACGAGGTCCAGGTTATATCGCATCTGATTCATCATCCGCTAAGCCTATTCATACATGAGTAACCCTCTCTCCCGCACTTCCTGAGCCTCGGGGGAGCTCATATCCTGTACCAAGGTCACCTGGAAAATATTTGTTGTTTCAGCCGCTTCGTGGGGAGCTTTTGCTGTCTCGACCGCTATTATTTCCTCTTTGGCCCAGAGGGCTCCTTGAGATAATTGTTCTAGGGTTGTCGCTTGTTCATCTAGCGTCATGGCTTTGAATCTGGTCATCCTAGGATCGACCATCCTTGCCACAACTTCATCCCAATCCTGTGCATTTTCTGTGAAAATATCGTCTTCAAACCCTTCATGGGTGTATGGCCAGCAGGACGATACTTGCGATGCGTGCTTCAAGACTAGACCCTTTGGGTCGTGCTTGTGAAAATGACCAATCTGGAATAGAAACTCTAATTGTCTTAACCCTTCCTGCTTGGGTTGAGCGGTGTCTTTTACCATGTAGAAACCTATATGGAATCCATAAGGTATGAATGCCCGCTTCTTATCTTTTACCAGAGTAGCATTGTAACCTTGCAGGATGGTCTGGTAGCAGATTTCCCCTATTATTAGTCGATCAGGGACACACACAAGTAACAGGTGTGGTGCTCCAGTGGTTCCAAAAACCCTAATGTAGGTATCGCCCTCATCCAGATACCAGTGGCCAACCTTTGATATCATCTTTTTGGCCGCGACCAACAGTCTTGAACACTCTTTCTTGAAAAGCATAAAATGAATGCGCACGATAAATTGATCACAGATGAGAGAATAGGATTTCTTGTACATGTTCTCCCATAAGATGCCGAAATACACATGGACCGGGAGTTCTGAGGAGTGCCAACTCAGATTCATTCCGGCAAAGGCATTTCTGGCACAGATGACGTCCAATAAATAAGAAGCCATGTGAAAGGATGGAGCCTCTCCTTCTTTCGGCATCTGAGTCTGTTGTATGCAAGTGCTCAGTTGTTTGGAGATGATGTCACCCCAATTAAAACCTCTTTCGGAAATAGCGATAGTATAAGCTAGAGGAATCCAAGCCTTTGAAAACCTGGAGCAATCTTTCTCCCCATGCAACCGGCAGAGGAGGGCCATTAGATAGATATAAATGTAATATGATGCTTTGATCTCCTTGCACCCTGCACAAAAAATAATTAAATTGGTTAGCTTGTTTGTTGTGTTTTAGCATTATTTACTTGTAAATCTTGTACTATTCTTTTGTATAACATGTAATCATACTTGTAACGAATCACCCTAACATCTAGTTGACTCCTTGCCCAATCTTAGGCACTAGTCTTAGTTTCCCTAGGAAAAGGTCTTGCTTGGCATACTAACCCTTGCATATTGCATTGCTCCTTGTGCATCTTAGGATTATAATCCCCCCAAACCTTAACAAATTAAAACTAACTCCTAGAACTTAACTCTAAAACTAATCTAGAAACTAGAGACTACCCCCCTTGGCTTCCCTAGGAGTGAGCCTAGACGAAAGAGGTTCTAGTCAAAGTGACAACGTGGGTTGTGAACCTAGGCATTGTTCCTCCAAGGACACACTAAGTGAGCCAGACTTAACTCAATTTTGCAAGTGTGTATTAGGACGACAACATCTTTGGCATCATTGTCGAGGATAAGTCATTTATCTTTGGACCTAACGACTTAACTTGATTATTTAAGAACTGAATAATAAAACTTTTAGGCCTTAAAAATTCTTTGAGCTTGCATTGGTTAGCTTTGTGTGATTCCTTTCCAAGTGGTGACTCCATTGAAAAAATCTGTCAAGTATAGTGCAAGGAGAAATCCTTGTGGGATACTTGAAAATCTTGGAGAAGAAGCACTCATTAATGTCCAATGCTTGTTCCAAAATTAAGAAATTAATTTTTGTTTTCCTTCTTGTTTTTTCTTTGTTTGATGCCCTTGTCTATTTGATAAACTTGGTCATCTGGTGACTCCACTTTAAAAACAATTTGACAAAGTATTCTTCAAGAAGGAACTCACGGTCTGTTCTCTTCATCCTTGAATTTGAAAAGGTTTTTGGATGTTGAAATAATGTAACTCCGAAGAGTATTCTTATTGTTATTGTTATTTTATTCATTAGATTAATCCCCATTGTGGATTAATCATGTCGGTAATTATATTAGGACCAAATTCCCTTTTGTGGATTGGTCATCAGACAATTGTAATAGGCAGAATAAGAAGTCAGCCCCAGTAGTTATTATTGAGACCTAGAATTAAATTAAAGGTGGGTTTACTCACCCAGAGTGAGAGGTCGGCCCTGCCAGTAAAGCCCCCTCACATGTGCCAGTCTTGTATATATATAGAGGCTAGCGCCTCACTTCTACACACAACTCACTTGCTCATTTTCTTAAGAAGCAAGCTGCAATTACCAGTTGGAGAGAGGAGGAGAAGAGTGGCGCATCTTTTGGAGAGGAATATTTATATTGGTTTGAGTTATCTCTTGAACATTGTATTGGCAATTTATGATAAGGAAGTTTTGGTTGGGTTTTCTTCCCCTAGAGGGTTTCCTAGGATAAATGTTGTGTCTCTTGTGAATGTGTATTTCTCAGTGATCTTGTTCTTATGATGCTCTTATCTATTGAAATGAAAAGAACTATAATAATGGAATAAACATCAACATGGTTTCAGAGCCAACCTGAAGGAAGCATACTTCACAAGAGGAAAAACGTCACTGTTACCGTACCCAAAAATTAGGGTTTTGAAAAAGTGAATCTTTTCAGCCCTAAAACCACCTAGAAATATGCGCCCTCCCCAAAGGATCATTTTGGCACTTAGAGCGCACCTTTTCAGTGGTTGGATCTTCCGCAAAGTGAAACCCTAGTTTCACAAAAGTACCAGAAGTACCAAAAAACCAGTACCAGAAGTACCAGAGTACCAGAAGTACCAGAAGCACCAGTCCATAAATCCGTAGATCAGATTTGAAGGGGTAAAAATTGGATTTTCTCAGATCCAAGTATACCAGGCTACTCGCCTTAGCCAACGCACCTCCTGGTAAGGTCATAATTTGATTTTAAGCATTTTCATTTTTGGTCATTTTTTGTAGCCTCAAGTACAAGATGTCTGCAAGCACAAAGCTTGTTGAGAAACTAGAAGGCATAGACAACTTCCATGCCTGGAAGTATAGGATTGGTTTGATCCTTGTAGAGAATGACCTAGCAAGATTTATCAAAGAAGAAGTGGAGGAACCTGAAGATGTTGTAGAGAAAGCGAAGCATCAGAAGGACTCAATCAGGGCTTAAAGAATCATTGCAGATTCAATCAAAGACTACCTGATCCCATATGTATCATCCAAGAAAACTCCAAATGAGATGTTTGAATCTCTAAGCAAACTATATGAAGGAAAGAACATCAAACAAAAGATGAATCTAAGATCTCAATTGAAGAATACCAAGATGCAGAAAGGAGAAATGATTCAAGAATATTTCTCCTGAATCTCAGAAATTAAAGAATAGTTAAAAGTGATTGGAGACACCATCGATGAAGACGAATTCGTAATGACGGCCCTAAATGGTCTCACAAGACCTTGGGATGCTTTCATCTAGACAATATGTCCCAAAAAGGAGAAACTACAGTTTGAGAGCCTATGGGAAGAATGCATCCAAGAAGAGACAAGGGTAGCCAACCATGAAGCATTACTAGCAAGGGATGATGATCAAGCCCTAGCTACTCATACAAAAGGAGGAAGGAAGAAACCCTACTTCAAAAGGGAAAACCATAGAGAACCTCAACCATCAAACAAATTCAACAACCAAGAATCGCATCCAAGAAATTTTCAGAAGAAAGGACAACGCAAGGGATGAGATCTCTAATCTATACAATTCTATCATTGTGATAAGATGGGACACAAGGCAAATTTTTGTCCAGTCAGAAGAGAAGAATACAAGAGGAAGCACAAAAGGCAACATGCTCACATGGCCGAAGATGAAGAACCACCTATGAAGATGATTAAGGACCATGTCTTGATCTCAACTCTCTTAGGATCTGTATCACCTGGAGAGGACACATGGCTCATTGATAGCGGTGCATCAAAACATATGAAGGGTAAGAAAAATACTCTCTCTTGTATTTCAGAAAAGAAGTTTTCTCAGAAAGTAACACTTGGAGATGATTATCAATATCCCATCAAGGGAATAGGAGAATCAAACTACAAGCTAGATTTAGAAAACTCAATAACAATGAAGGATGTACTCTATGTATCGGACTTAAAGAAGAACTTACTCTCCATATCAGCTTTAGACAAGAAAGGCTATAGATTTTCCTTCATAGATGGAAAAGTTCTTATGTGGGATAAGGGAGAAACCTTAAATGAAGCAATCGTCATCGAAAGTGAAGAAAATGGCTTATATAAGCTGAAGGGTCACCCAGAAACTGCCATGACCCATGTCATCAAAAACTCATGCGAACTTTGGCATAGAAGATTGGCCCACATCAACTACAAGGTGCTACCATACATATGCAAAGTTGTCACAGGTTTACCAGAACTCAAGGTTGATCAGGAAGGCATATGCAATGGATGTGCGCAAGGGAAGAATATCAAGAACCCTTTTCCAAAAAGGGATAGCAAAGCAGAAGCAGTATTGGAACTCATTCATTCAGATGTGTGTGGCCCAATTCCATCATCCTCCATTAGTGGGTATGTATACTATGTATCATTTATTGATGACTATTCTCGTAAGACCTGGATATATTTCTTAAAATCTAAAGATGAAGTATTCAGTAAATTCAAGGAATTCAAAGCCTTGATAGAGAATCTTTCTAAAAGAAAGATACTCAGGTCAGATAATGGAGGAGAATATACCTCAAAGGAGTTCGTAAACTTCTGCAGAGATGTTGGGATCAAGCAGGAACTCACTACTCCCTATAATCCCCAACAAAATGGTGTAGTTGAAAGGAAGAACAGAACAATTATGGAAGTTGTAAAGACCATGATTCATGATCAAGATCTGCCTATGTGCTTATGGGCGGAAGCAACGATGACAGTTGTTTATGTGCAGAATAGATTATTCCATAGTGCACTTGGGTTCAATACCTCAGAAGAATTGTTCACCGGAAAGAAGCCAGAGGTAAGCCATCTCAAAATATTTGGTTGTCCAGTGTTTATTCATATACCAAAAGAGAAAAGAAACAAGTTGGAACCCTCTAGAAAGAAGGGAATATTCATGGGATACTGTGAGGTATCCAAGGCCTTCAGAATCTACATACCTGGTCACCGCCATATTGAGATCAGCAGGGATGTGACCTTTGATGAAGAAGCAACACTTAAGAAATCAAGAAGATGACAGCTTGAAGAAATATATGAAGAGGAACCTATAAACCCCAGGATTTCATAATCTGTGAGGGAAGTTCCCAGAGCTGCAGAACCTGTAAGGGAAGTCATAACTTCCCCTGATGAGGAGACTCCTGAAGACCACGACATAACAAAAGTTCAAGAACCTCATCAAATGACTTTCTCCCATAAAAGAAAGCCTGCTTGGGCAAGAGAGCTTATTCAAGATAGAGAGAAGTATGGTGTTCCAGAAGGAACCACAAGACTGGTGAAAATACCAAATCCATTCTCCAGTTACACAGCTTTGATGTGCAATCTACTTGATGAAGAACCTACATGCTTTGAAGAGGCCATTCAAAAGAAGGAATGGGCAGATTCCATGACAGAGGAATACCAATCCATAATAAAGAATGATGTATGGCAAATAGTTCCCAGACCAAAAAGTAAGGATGTGGTATCATCAAAATGGATCTTCAAAATAAAACATGTTGCTGATGGAAGTATTGAGAAATATAAAGCAATATTTGTCACTCATGGCTTTTCCCAGAAGGAAGGAATTGACTATGAAGAGACATTCACTCCTGTTGCCAGATACACTTCGATCAGAACCATTATAGCTCTTATTGCCAAGATAAAATGGAAGTTGCACCAGATGGACATGAAGATAGCTTTCCTGAATGGTGTTATCGAAGAGGAAGTGTATATAGAGCAAACCCAAGGATTTGAGGTTGAGGACAGGAAGTCTCATGTCTGTCGATTGAAGAAAGCCTTATACGGATTGAAGAAGAGCCAAGACAAAAGTGACAAGAAGAGCCTTGAAATCCTAAGACCATTCATGCACACAAACGAAGACAAGAAAAACATCAATCAATGGTCCAAGAAACTCTTATGAGGCAATCAAAATGATCTGGGCAGTTGAAAATACCAAAACTCAAATCCAAATTTTTGAAAAAATGAGTTCGCAGGCTGGCAATACTACACAGTGCGAGAATTAGGCATTCTCGCAGGTGGCCCTTGAGCAGAGTGTGAGAACCTCGCACTGAACCTTAAAGGAAGAATGCGAACCCTACCAATTCTCGCAGGCTGCAATGAAGTGCAGTGCAAGAATGTTTGAACATAATCAAAATTTTGGAAAATGAAGCAAAATTTGAAAAGACCTCTGGACCCATAGGGTCTATCAGGATATCCTGAAGACTCAAAGATTGACAGGAAAGGAGAAAAGTGAAACAAGAGAAAATGGCCACAGAAAAATACCAAAAGCCACAAATAAAATGGGATTGATCCCCAGTGGAGTCGCCAATTTTGTTATAGGATAAATCCGTAGGTGCGGACACTAACCGATCTCCCTAGATCCACTTGGATCTAGAACAAAGCAAGACAGAACATGACTCTTTCCCTAGATTTTAACCATTGAATTAAATAGGAGGCAAGAAAGAATAACATACCTTATTATCGCTTCCTATGGTCTTTGTTTCTCCCGCTTCACTCCAATTCTCTCGTGCAATCAAGACCAAGACAACACAAACCAATCGAAGTGAAGACAGCTCAATATATTCAAAGGTCAATCTATGTATATGATCAAGGAATTATACAATAAAGTGGAAATAACTTTATGGGAAAGGGACATATTACTGTATCATATTAATGGAAAGTAAAGATTACAACCTGAGCCTTGATGTCGCAACCTTCCTTTCGATGGCTCCTAGCTCTGACACACACACTTGCTCAATTCTTGCATGAAGAAGATCAAATTCCCTTAATAGACTTACTGTAGTCTCCAAGCAGCTGTAGCTTCATTCCTTCACACAATTATTTCACCAATTCTCCAATGAATCTTGCTTAACCTTTTCCATGAGAATTCCCTCAATATATAGGAGAGAAGGGATTAGTTACTTGGATAAGCATGATCCCAAAATATCAGGGAATCTAGTACTAAGATAACCATTCGAATGCCATCTCATCTTTCTAGAAGATACCCTTCTAGAAGCATCGAGAATTCATCTTTTTCCTTGCTTTAGAAAGAGTTCGCACCCTAGCAGTTCAACACAGTGCGAACTTCTCGCACCCTGGCTTAAGGCAGCCTGCGAGAATCATGCATTCTCGCAGGCAAATATACTAGCAGTCTGCGAACAGTCCTCAAAAATGTGATTTCTGGAAAGAGATGAAGGTAACTTTTCTTAGAAGAAAGTTCTAATGAAGAGCCTGAGTACACCATCATCAACACATCATCATGACGACCAAAATCATGGGTAACAGAATGTCGCCCAAAGTATGAGGTT
Source organism: Picea engelmannii (assembly GCA_009831015.1). Taxonomy (NCBI): domain Eukaryota; kingdom Viridiplantae; phylum Streptophyta; class Pinopsida; order Pinales; family Pinaceae; genus Picea; species Picea engelmannii. The sequence goes on along the minus strand of ML793374.1, from coordinate 49,976 downwards.
GGAACTAGTGACAATCGATAGACTTTGTAAGTTGCATGTGTGTGTCGAGAACCAGGAGCACACCTAATCGGAAACCTGCGAACAACCAAGCATCTACAGAATATCATATATATCAATTCTGAGGTAGGCATTCCCATACTCAGATCACAGACTAATGACATGATAGACATGGGTCATGGTCACCAATCATACTCTGTGGATCCACGCCGTCAAGATATAGCATAGCCACCGGAATACACTGTGGATCTATGCAAGAAATTTCAAATCAAGACTACATAGCCACGAGACATACATAGTGGATCTATGTGTCGCAAATTATACATACTCCATTGCAACCTGGATCACAAAGATGATATCTAGGGTCTTCAATCTCGTCACCCAAAGTACGAATCTAACCATGTGATTACATGTGTTGAAGTCGAACATGATAGAAACCACTTGATTACCGGTCATTGATGAAACCATTAACAAGTGCGAGGGAAATCACCATTGATGTCAATGACTCCCAAGGTACTATAGTACAATCCATCGAGTGTGAATAAATGATTTGAAGTTGAACATCCGATGAAATCTTTCGATCAGGGGTCAATGATGTAAACCCACTGTCGAAAGCAAGGAAACCTACCATTGAGGCATGCAAGCTCCAAGGTACAAAATAATTTCTAAGTCTCGATTCCAGATAATGAGCTGAAGTCGACAGAACAAAACTCGTCACAGGAGGGCCTTGTTGTATCCCCCATCAATGACATGAAATGAGTAACAGATTTTGAAGGTGAAATAGAGTATGATGTGAATTGGATTGGACACAGGGAAGGCCGACACCGAGAGAATGGATAACTGCAGATGGCTGACTCAATATAGGTTTCAGATGGACTTCTCTTGAACATATGAATGATACGACCAATGATTTGGCAGCATTGACTCAAAGACGACACAGGGAATGACCTTGTAATCCATCGAATGAGAGACAAATGGATTTCCCAAACCAGCTTTCAAATGATGAATAGGGGGTGTCATGTTCAAGAGCGACACTTACTGCCAATCAATACGAAGATGAAACATATCCCTTTCCCAAATTTTCCCTCACCATTTCTGGCGAGTACCTCTTTATTGTTACGCAAGCTTGAGGAGGATAACATATGCTTGTTGATGTAAGCTAATCCTTCCAACGAGTCCCTCGGAGTATTTTTAACGAACCCTAAGAAGGAGTGGTTCAGTCCCATCACGGATCTGGCAATGTTTGTTTAACGAGTCCAGAGCTAGAAAACTCGAAGGTTTTTCAAAATTATAGAGTTTGGAAAAACACTTAAAAGAGAACTCTCTCAGTTCCTTTTTCATAAAATAGTCTGGACGAGACCGAAAAAGAGATAAATTATCGCTCACTAGACGCTTACTTCAAATACTTTATCGAGCGTGAAAATAGCAAGGTCGCTCGACGATCTTTTCATGTTTAGAGAGTCTGAAAAGAGCTTAAAGAGGACTCCAGGGGGGTTCCTTTTTCGTATATCCTTGTTGAGCCCGAAAAAGTGATAAAATTATGCTCGATTACATTCTCATTGATTTACGAGCACGAGAAAGAACAAAGACTAAGCTCGGTAACTTATTCTCATGTATTTACGAGCATGAGAAAGAACAAAGACTAAGCTCGGGATTGTTTTCATTTTTACGCAAGCTTTAAAACAA
>ML793374.1:0-47899 GCA_009831015.1 Picea engelmannii | reverse complement strand
ATGGCTTCCAAGAGGTCTTCACTGGAAGGAAGAAACACACTCTAGAAGGACACCATGTCGAGGGTCGCGACAGGAGTAAAGAGATCATGCTCTAACAACCCTATCGAAGAGATCACCATGTCAACTACTGGATCTAAGTCATCGAAAGTTGAAGCCATGGGCGACAACGCCACATAATTGACCTGTGGCGGGGGCGATATCGTCTGCATATAAGAACCATTCAGGGAGGCAATCTGGGCGAGGTCAATGAATGAAAGTTGATCAACAGTCACAACCCATCCATCGTGAGGGAAAGATATCACACAAAAAAGAGTAGACACAATAGCTTTCATGGCATAGACATAATCCTGCCCAAGGAGTAAAGAAAAATCCAAGGGGTCTTGGACTACCATGACATCAATAAAGATAGTTTTCCCTCCCAAAATTACAGGAAATTGAGCAAGGGTCCCTAAAGGTTGACTGGTTCTTCTATTAAAAGCTAACAGATTCTGCATAACCAGTGCAAGTGGACGATAACCCAAAGCTTGCCAAGCAATAGAGGACAAAATACTAACAGACGAACCTTCATCTATCAATGTTTGGGGAACGTCCCGACCACAAACCTGTACTATAATCTGGAAAGGAATGTAAGAGGGAAGACGAGGTCCAGTTAGCACACCCCAATCAAAATGGATGGCCTCATTACTTGGAGGGAGTTTCACAGGAGAAGGAGGAATACCCCCTAACACAGCAGAGTCTGTATCAACGAGAAAAACATGGGCAGTATCAAGTTTACTCTCTAGCGGGAGAGTAGGATCGACTGATGATGAAATCAGATCGACCACGTGGATTTCATTCTCCAAGGGGAGAATGGGGTCGACAGGTGTAAACGGATCGACCACTTGGGTGACACTCTCGAACGGGAGAGTGGGATCGACCGAGGATGGTATCGGATCAACCACTTTGTCAACTGGTTCAACTAAGGATGTGACCAGATTAACAACATGATCAACCGGATTGACCGGTGAAGGGACCGGAGTGATCATTCCATCAACTACAGGTGGGTTGAGAGAAAGATTGCGATAAGCGGCTGGAAGTTGAGGCTGTGAAACAGTCATGTCTTCCAGTAATTTCGAGGCTTTGTCCATATGAGAGAAAAGATGAGTTAGATGACTCCCTTTACATAACATACATGGGAACTTGACTCTACTTTTCTGCTTCCCAACCCTATCATGACTAGTTGACTCGAGGTCATCAGTATGTTGTTCAGAGGCTGATGACATGGGTTGGTCAGGTTGTGTAGACCATACTTCTATAACCTTGGATAGACCAGGGAAATCCTTAAGAAGATGGCTACCCTTACAAAGCCTGCAAGGGTACTTGGGCTTACGAGTTGTTTGGGTGATCTTGACATCATCAACACTCCCAGCACGACTAACAGTAACTGGTTATTTTCCAACATGTTTGACAGTGGTTGGAGGTTTGGATCCTTGCTTAATTTTCTTCTTTTTATTCTTCCTTTTCTTCTTCTTCTTATTCACCGAGTTACTAGGTTCAGAACTTTCACTGATGAAAAAGATGAAACATAAAGCGACCTTGCAAGCGAAGAAGGCAAAGAAGACCTTACTGGTGAAGATGGTGAAGGATCAACATGAGGTTGATGTTCTTGGGGGGAAGTGCTTACGACCAAAGCACTTGCTACATTCAAGATTACATAAGTGGAAAACAACCACACCGACAATCCAATAGTGAGACCTGGAAGGCTCAAAGTAGTGATGTGAGGAGGACCAATGTTTCCATAAGAAGGAAAAACGAAAGATTCCCCTGGAGCAGAGGTTCCTTCATTGGTCATTTTGGGAACAAAAACCCAATCTAGAGTCCACTCAGGAAAACAAACAGCACACGCTAAAAATCTAGTAAGCAAGCAAGCAAACAAAACCTTCTCACAATGAACTCACTAGTTGGTGATGAAATCCAACGTCGCGGGAACAAAGTAAGAAGGGGATGAGATAGAGCGGGTGGAAAAGTTACGTTGACGACCTGCTTAACAGACTTACAACCTGGTGCAAGATCCCACACATAATCGTGGGTATACCCTCCAAGGATCCCAAGTGAGTTTGGCCAATGTCAATTCCAGGTACCGTGAAGACTTGCCCCTCCACAGTCACCTCATGTAAAGAACCTAGAGAGATAGGCCACTAAGGTTACCAATCACTACAGTGATGCCTGGGGAAACAGTCGACAGTCCGATCCACGTGAAAGGGCAGGGTATCTAACCTAAAATCAACTTGAAAGGCTTCCACTCATCATTGTGGGTATACCTCTCAAGTGACCCCCATAATACACGTAATCTCTACACCAAGACCAACAAATCAGGGTGAGTAACTCTGCTAGTCTCAATGCGACCTCGTGATTGACCCTTGTGTTAGAAGGGTTTCCCAGGACAAAATGTAATAAGTGGATTTAACCGCTCCCTAACTCAAGATTCTATGTTTGTTTGCATATTTGGAAAGTTATCTTTCACACCTATTCCAAAGCCCTAAAACTAATCTAATGTAGGTTTGCTACCAGAAAAAATAAAAATGTCTAATCAATTTTTATAAGCACTTTATTTTATGGCTATTGTTACTCAAAGGAAAGATAGCGTGGACAATATGGTGTTTTGACCGACTCGAAAATTATGTAAAGATATGAAGATGAAATCTTTTCATTTCGATAAAAGATATGCTACGAGAAGGAGAAAACATTTATCATTCCCATATACACGATGTCAAAAAATATATTAAACTCATCAATATCAAGATTCTCAAGAAATGAGAAAAAGGTACTGAACACCAATGCATGATTCATGGCCCTCCCTGGCCATGAGGGGGAATTTTTTTTATAATTTAAGATCAAAAAATGCCAAGAATCATGCAATTTCGCTACTTCAAATGCAAGGATGCCCCCAATCTAATATAAAGAAAGAAATTAAATCTTTTTGTTTCAAAAATTTCACTAAAAGCAATAATGAACTTTCTTAAAACAAAGAAACCCAAACTAGTCTTTTCAATTGCATAAGAAAAGTGATCTGTCAAACAATAAGAAAATGATAAAGACCAAGAAAACTCAACTTTCAACCAATCACTGGTTCTTAACTAATCAAACACACTCAGATTCCGAAATCAGAGAGTATGGTTTTGCCAAGAAAAGTCAAGACAAAAGTGACAAGAAGAGCCTTGAAATCCTAAGACCATTCATGCACGCAAACGAAGACAAGAAAAACATCAATCAATGGTCCAAGAAACTCTTATGAGGCAATCAAACTGATCTAGGCAGTTGAAAATACCAAAACTCAAATCCAATTTTTTGAAAAAATGAGTTCGCAGGCTGGCAATACTACACAGTGCGAGAATTAGGCATTCTCGCGGGTGGCCCTTGAGCAGAGTGCGAGAACCTCGCACTGAACCTTAAAGGAAGAATGTGAACCCTACCAATTCTCGCAGGATGCAATGAAGTGCAGTGCGAGAATATTTGAACATAATCAAAATTTTGGAAAATGAAGCAAAATTTGAAAAGACCTCTGGACCCAGAGGGTCTATCAGGATATCCTGAAGACTCGGAGATTGATAGGAAAGGAGAAAAGTGAAACTAGAGAAAATGGCCACAGAAAAATACCAAAAGCCACAAAGAAAATGGGATTGATCCCCAATGGAGTCGCCAATTTTGTTATAGGATAAATCCGTAGGTGCAGACACTAACTGATATCCCTAGATCCACCTAGATCTAGAACAAAGCAAGACAGAACATGACTCTTTCCCTAGATTTTAACCATTGAATTAAATAGGAGGCAAGAAAGAATAACATACCTTCTTATCGCTTCCTATGGTCTTTGTTGCTCCCGATTCACTCCAATGCTCTCGTGCAATCAAGACCAAGACAACACAAACCAATCGAAGTGAAGACAGCTCAATATATTCAAAGGTCAATCCATGTATATGATCAAGGAATTATACAATAAAGTGGAAATAGCTTTATGGGAAAGGGACATATTACTGTATCATATTAATGGAAAGTAAATATTACAACCTGAGCCTTGATGTCGCAACCTTCCTTTCGATGGCTCTTGGCTTTGACACACACACTTGCTCAATTCTTGCATGAAGAAGATCAAATTCCCTTGATAGACTTATTGTAGTCTCCAAGCAGTTGTAGCTTCAGTCCTTCACACAATTCTTTCACCAATTCTCCAATGAATCTTGCTTAACCTTTTCCATGAGAATTCCCTCAATATATAGGAGAGAATGAATTAGTTACTTGGATAAGAATGATCCCAAAATATCAGGGAATCTAGTACTAAGATAATCATTCGAATGCCATCTCATCTTTCTAGAAGATTCCCTTCTAGAAGCATCGAGAATTCATCTTTTTCGTTTCTTTAGAAAGAGTTCGCACCCTAGCAGTTCAACACAGTGCGAACTTCTCGCACCCTAGCTTAAGGCAGCCTGCGAGAATCATGCATTCTCGCAGGCAAATATACTAACAGCCTGCGAACAGTGCCCAAAAATGTGATTTCTGGAAAGAGATGAAAGTAACTTTTCTCAGGAGAAAGTTCTAATGAAGAGCCTAAGTACACCATCATCAACACATCATCATGACGACCAAAATCATGGGTAACACTGGGTTTTATTCCCCTAGACGGTTTCCCAGGATAAATGTTGTGTCTCTTGTCAATATGTATTTCTCAGTGATCTTGTTCTTATGATGCTCTTATCTATTGAAATGCCAAGAACTATAATAATGGCATAAACATTAACATTGGATGAGGTTAGCATGTTTCCCTTCTTGTCGGATCCTTAGTGATTTTGAGTCCCATTGCTTTTCTTTAGACCTTTGTTTAAATGATCTAGTTAGAAATGGATGATTTTTATAATCCTATTGATTTTTTAGGAATTGTTGGTTACCCTCATGATATACCTGAAGATGTTATTGATAACATCCCTGACTATCATGATTATGGTGATGGTTGCACCCACGTTAGGTCCTTCATGCAATGTATTGAGAAATGGTGTGACCCACCTATTTATGAGGATGTCTTAATGACGTTGTTTGCCTGGACTTTCTGTGGGGAGTTGGTTTCTGATTGGTTTCGTAATTCGAGTGTTAAAAAATTCAAGACCATACGGGACTTGCTGTTTTCATTTCTGTACGGATTTGGGAGAAATTGGGTTAGTGTTTTAAATGAATTGGTTGATGATTTTATGGAAACGTGGGAGAGGAAAAATCTTCTAGCTACTAAAACAACTAATTCAGACACAGAGGTTGATTCTCCACCAGATCTCATTGAAGAACTTAATGAAGTAGTTCAGAACATACAGTTTCCCCAAGAAGAACGATGTGAATCCATGAATGAATAATCTGTGGTCATGGAAGATCAATTGGAGATAATGGAAGTTGACTCTACAGAAACCTATATTGAATGTCCGGACCCCCATGAACTTGAGCTTGACAATGAAAAAGATAGGGGAGTTCATGGGGAAATTCTAGATGGATCCATGGTTGAGTCGATCATTCATTTTGAGGAGATAAAGGAATTTGAGTTTGAAAATGTTGAATATATAGATGATTCAAGTCCCCACCCTCCTTCCGATGAACCAATCTTTTTGAAGGATAACTTTGAAAATCTTGAGGAAAACAGTATGATGGTTCCTGTGGTATGTTCTCTTTGACCCTCTCAACCAGAAACTGAGTTAATGCAGAATTATGTGGAAATGGAAGGCAACTTCAATTTAACGATGTCATATAATTATGAGTATTGGTTGGCATCCAACCTTGACAGACATGAGAAACAAAGTATTCAGAGTTTACACCGCTTGTCATATTCCAATGTTTGGTTGAAGGAATGAAGGAGCATGAAATCTGGTTGGTTCTTCCGCACAAAAAGTTCCAACTTGATAAAACTTGGGAAGGGATATTCTATGAGTCATCTGGGACAAGGATGTTTCAGACACTTGTGGCATCATTTCATCCACTGCATGGGTGGTTGTAATGTATCTCTAACCCTTCTTTGTATTTTAATTTTGTATTATTTCAATTTATTATGTCAATATGTACTTAGAAACTTTTTTTTTTGTACTATAGATTTCATTTGTTGTAAAATATAGATGTTTTACTTTAGTCATTTCATTTTGTAAATGTTGTATATAGCATTCATTTATTTCATTATGTATATATGTATTCTTATGTTGGTTATTGGTGAGCACTATGTTTTGTAGGTGTTGGATTCTCGTATGCTCTCCATCTCAAGTAAGAAGATCGAACACAAGTCCCCATGTGGAGCCAGATGTTGACTGACTCTCCAACATAGGTGGTAAAATCCATGTGCCATGAAGAGATGCATCATCAGATGCAAATTTGTTGAAGACTGTTGGTTCTACAGGGCATGTTTGTCCCCAACACTTCTTTTTCTAACTAGAATTTCCGCACCACTGCGTGGGTCAATAATGTAATAGGTCTGTATGAGTCATGTCTAGGTCAATTACCTTGGGATCAGTTCATTGGGAGATTTCCTTTCACCAAGGGTTTTTTATCCTCAGGTTACCAATTGATCTTTTCATCCTTATTGATTTCCCTTGATTTTTTCCCTCACACTTGCGATAATTCCTCCAAAGTGGTGAATGTCGTTCTAGTGGGCTTATCTTTTGATAAATATTGTAGGGAATAATCGTAAATGACTATGAAAGACATATTAGAAAGTTTCACGGAATTCCATCGAGTCTAAGTGAGTTTTTTTTAATTAATTAATTTTTAATTAAATTTCCCTAAGTTTGGAGGTTTAATTATTTAATTAATTAATTATTTTTGAGCAAAAATTGTAAAAACTAGGTCCTTTGACTTTTGATAGAGGTATTTATGCTCAAAAGAAATGGAATAGAACCTCCTACATCCATGGTCCAAGTTTCAGCTCAGTGAGACAACATTTTCTATGGGTTTGTCCACCCGGAGTGTTAGTCAGTCAAAAACAACAATTTTAATTGCTAAAGGCCAAATATAGCAAAAATGTAATTTTTTAAAAATGAGTTAGAGGATGATGTAAAGATGGATAAAGGTGAGAGATATTTTTCCTAACTTTTCCTAACCTTTCATAACCTTTTCCAACCCTCACATCACCCCCCCACTTAGCCATCAAGCAAAAACGTCACTTTGCCTAGAGGAGTGTGCCTCCCTTCTAGAAAGTCTCCAAAAAACAAAAAAATAATGAAAAAATTAAGGGGAGACTAAATATATCCCTTGGCACACTTTTCCTAGCCTCCCACTTGCCTTTTTTCTTGATCCCAACACTCCCTTACTCATCCACATCCTTGATCCATGTGATCTCCCCCAAGTGGTGCGCCCTCCAAGGAGAGTTACCCCCCCCCCCTCTTGTGGAACTCCAAGGAAAATTCATTTTTATTATTTGGGGCCTCTTTCTCTCCCTTGGCATGCATCCCATAGCATTCCACTACACTTTTTCTTGATCCCAACACCTCCCACACCCATCTACACCCTAGATCTATGATTTAAACCCTAGATGGTGTGCCCTAGCCTTTGAGATCTACTCTTATGCTTGGTGGTGGAAACTTGGCATTGATCCAAGGGTAGGTTTTCCTCTCCAAGTATAAATAGATCCCTCTCCTCACTCCCAAGTCACCATATCTTGAGCTAAGGTTATTCTACTTGATTTCTCACTCTCTATCTCTCTCTTTCTTTCATCATTTTCATTTTCTAGCTCTTAGGGTTTTGGAGATAGTTTTTTCCAAGATCCTGTTCTTGAGTAATAAAGAGAAAACCTTTGGAGGATTATTGGAAGAGTTATGCGCATGCTTTTTCTTTCCATACACATGAGGTAAAGTTGTTCTAAATTGTTTGGTGATTGCATCCATTGGATCCTAAGGTAAAATGTTATTTGGGTAGATCTAGTAATGTGCATGCTTGTAGATATATATATATATCTTGATATGCTAGATATGATTGAAATGTCATCTTATTAGTATATACAACATATTTTCTATTGTATGCCATCACTTTTCAAGGTTTTTGCAGGTTTAGCTTCAAGGGTTTCATTGGGAATACCTCAAGCAAGAAAGCTCCCTTGAGACACATTCAAACTCCATTGTTTTCTCACTCTTTCTCTTCTTCTATATTGTTGTTCATTCAATCTATATTTCAGTTAGTATAGGTTAGCAAGATAGGTCATTTTCAATCAAATATTTCAAAATTTTCTTCAGAAATTTTTTTTCCCTAAAAAGGAATAAGTTTTTCTTCAATCTTTTGGTTGTGTATAGCATTTTCGGCAAGGATACCTTGCTGGTTTTTTCAGGTTCAGATCTAGTTGAGAGGGGTTTTGGCTACCCAAATGCATCCACACAACACTTAAAGACCCTCCAAAGGGATTGGTAGCTATTTCTCAACCTTCTTCTTCAATTTCTAAGTATTTTTGTTCATTTCTTCTTCCTTTTCTTGCTTGATAGTGGCTCATAGTTGTGGGAGGAGGAGTGGTACAACCTCCTCCCACGTGTGAGCTCTTGGGTAGCTTAGATCTAGTTTAGATCTTGTTTTTTTTTTAGTTTTTTAAGCCTTTTGAGCTAGAATGTGGGGTTTATAAGGTGAAGTGGGAATCTTCTTAACCTAAGATGTGGGGTAGGATTTGCCTCTTGTTTGCTTGGTTTGGTTGCTTACTTTTGTTAGCGATCAAATAATTCATTCTGAAATTTGTTTGAAAAATGATGCCTGATATTGTGAAGGACTTTTTAATGTCTTTCCAAGCTCTAAAAACAGATCTGAAAGTACCATTGGAAATCTTAGGATTTCTAGATGTCAATCGACTATTCAAGCAAGTAAAACGGACTCTCCACGGCTCATAAATTCGATTTTTCCCAAGGCAGTTTTGATTAAAAAATTTGCACTTTCACCAGCTCATTGGTTTTGAAATCTGTTAGTTAGTTGTTGAAAGCTTTCATTTTCACCAGCTAAAGAGGCGGATTCAGGACAAACGAGCTGGTGAAAGCGCAGAAGAGTCCAAAAATGTCTTCTTTCTGCCCACATCACGATTTTTTAATTTCTGAACACGTGGGAAAGGTGTCAAAATATAGATAATAATTAGGAGAAGATATAATATCTTTCTCATGATGTTTTAAAGACATGTGGTGAGGAAATAACACCAAATGGCACAATAAATCTTGACAGAAAATCTCCCAGACATCAAAAATTGATTTTTGAATCTGTGATTTTCACTTACAGACTGCCAAATAATGCTTTAGTTGTCAAATTCGACTTGTAATGATAAGATTAAATCTATTTGGTTAAATATTATTGTACTCTATTTTCCATATTTAGAAATCTAGATCCATGTTTATAGGATCTGAGATCTGTTGTAAAAGATATAAATACATATTATTTGATAGAAGCAGGGTTCAATTTTGGATACAGGAACTATACCTTTGTAACAGACTTTTCATATGATAATACAGATCACAAGTTTCTCTCTCTATTAATGTAAGATTTTCACCCTTCTTCTGTACTCTTATTCAAGTTGTTTTAACTGCAAAATGTTTGTCATCTCATTAGTCAGTTCATAACTTGATTAATAGTTTCTTACATTGTTTATTAAACCCATCATTGTGTATCTGGTTTATAAGCACTGTCTTCTTCACCCACTTAAAGCTATTATCTGATTATTGATCCTTGAGGGCAATGGTTTATTTGATTATTCATTTTGACTGTCTAGATACCATATTGTAGTTGAGTTATCCCATTGATCCACACATACAAAAACACAAAAAAAAGTTTACTTTAAGTTACCAAACATCTTTGACTTACAACCTCAAAGAGTTTCTTGGAGTGATAACAAATTGGCATCGTTGCTGAAGAGAGGAGATTGAAGCTCAGCTTCCTTGGGACAGGACAAGATCTAGCTTTGATGATAGACAAAGTATGGACATGAATCGGTTGTAATAATCTATCTGGCGACTCCACGAAGGAAGATTCAGTGGCAACTCTATTGTTCAGAAATCTGTTAGTGACTCCACTGGTATGAAATGAACAAGAGGTATGCATTATGTGATTTTTCAAGTATTTCTAGTTATCCTCATCCAGTGCCTAGTAGAGATGAATGGGAATGTAGTATTCCCAGATTTTGAGGTGAAGAGTGGGAAGTGCCAGTTGAACATTTGTTGGACTTTCATTATTGCATGCATCGGATGCAAATTGTGCATGAGAATGTTCAGATCCGACTCTTCTTTTTCTCATTAGAGGGAATTGCTCATGATTGGTACTGGTCTCTGCCTATCGCCAGTATCAAATGTTTGGAAGACTTTCATGCTTCCTTTCATTTGTTCTGCAAAGAAATTTTTTCAGTTGAACTTTTATTTTCTGAATGTTGTCATGAATTCAAATTATTGACTAAAGATTTAGATAATCACAAAGAGTATGTTGTTATAAGAGAAACCTCTCATTGTGACCGAGATATTGATGTTCTTCACAATGTTAGCCATAGTATAGATACTTGTGATATTGTACCAAATGCATCTATTGTCTTAGGCTATCAGGAAGATCAAATTGTTCCCTTTGAAGACTTGAAAGATGATGAGCAGATTGACAGATCAACAAGCGAAAGTATTGGATCTGCAGTAGATGTTGAGGGTAGTCCACATCTTCTAGATTTGTAGATAAAGGGAAGTTGCAGTAACCATAAGGAATAGGATTTGTAGGGACTGTGTAATCTTCATCTTGAACATCAGAAAGTTCTTCCTTCTCCTTATGATTATTTGATTTCAAATTATGATGAGGAACAAGGTGAGATTTTTCCAAATTTGTTTCATGATTTTATTGTCGATCGTGCTATTCAAGAAGCTTCATCTCTATCATTAGGATCTTATCTTGATGCTCCTATATTCGAACAATACAATGATGAGGAAGGAGATGTTAAGGTTTGTGAAGATTTATTGTTTACTCAAATTCCATCTAGTTCTTCTTTCCAGCAGAGAGATGATCAAAAGTATGTGCATGTTGTGATTGATGCTTGTCACAAATCTATTGAAGATCTTTTTAGTCTTGATATATCTTGCAAATATATTATTATTGGAGAAGAAATTGTTAGTTGTGATAAGCCAACATATCATCATGATGAAATCAGATTGCAAAGAAATGGTGAAGGGAAGAAGAAAGATTCATATCAACAGTTGAGTTTGCATTTTCCTTCGACAAAAGAAGAACAATTTACTTTCAACATTGATATCAGTAAAGGCATCCAACATCACTTCAATCTGCATTTGAAACAATAGCATGAAGAGGTATTTCCTTAGGTCTTTCATGACCCTTTTGCTGATTTTCTAAAATCTACGAGCAACATAAATGTCAAGATATCTTTGTCAGATGATGGTTGGTTCTGTCATCTTTTCAAACTATATTTTTGCATGCTATGGTTTCCTTTCTTTTTCTGTTTCATGTCAAGGAGGTTACCAGTAAATCAATTTCTTTCTTGGCTGCATTGGAGATATAATTTTACTTGATCAGTTTGCCCCTACTGATTTGAAGTAGGAGTAGGTGTGAGAATACGCTCCTCATATGAGCAGTTAGATCATGTTCAGTTGTTTATTTTTGAAATAAGCAGGCAGACTACAACAAACTAAAATCAATTTTTAGTTTAGCAGAGGATTAGCTGAAGCCAATGTTATCTCCTAAAATAGCACAATCCATTCATTTCATTTCTAGGTGATAGCATGGTCATTAATAAAGATTTATATAATTTTTATTAATATTTAGTGTCAAAATATAGGGAATAATTTGTTATCTCCTATAATAAATCGATCAATAAAAGGTCTTTTCAAAAAATCGAGTAAAAAACTTTTCACCATCTAACATCTGTTTTGAAGTTGAAGTTAGTTGGTGAAAGCCCCAAGTTTCAATGACTAAAGTGTACTCTCAGCAGCAAGTGAGCTGGTGAAAGAATTAACATGGGTTTTCCTCCAATGACTCCAGAAACCCAAAAAGGATACGCCAAACACACGTCATACAATCATTATGGAGAACTAATGGACGCAAATGTGTGATGACAACTTTCCATCACGTTTTTTGCAGGACATCATGATAGATTACACTCACGAAATTCGTGGGGCAGACAGAGAAGGGTTTGAAGACGTGACAAACTCTTAATCATCATTTCAACCAGAGGATAAAGTACCAGTTAGCTGATGACATTAAATCAAATCACCATTTCCTATTTCAAACTCACGGCTTTCAAAAATGTCTATTCTGGGATTTTCATATTTCATTGATAACACAGAGTTATTTTCTCCAGCGCTAGCCTATTCCTTGTTAAGAAGTTTTTTGTTTCAACCATGTACAAATTAGCTGGTGATTAAGTTACAGATGGAAAAGAAGCAAGGAGGACGACTTCTAAGGAAAGAATTAGACAATTTATCCTTCTTACAGTCTTATCCAGAGGTGCAGAAGCGTTTCTCAGATGCGGGTTGTATGAAATATGTGGAAAGGTTACAGGAAGGTTATCTCTAGGAAATTGCAGAGGTTTTTTCAAAGTCTTACAATGGAAAGAAAGTTGCAGTAGGTTCCCTGGAGCTAATAGCAGATGAGGCTGCCATTGCATCAGCCACTAGTTTACCAAGAACAGGTCAGATATGGTTTAAGACAACAGTCACGTGTGAGGAAGGTGATGAGTAGAAAATCCCAGATCATCAGTTCGACATGCTTTCTTCTCAGACAGAGATTAAGCATTCTGTATTTAACATTGAGATCTCTAAGGGAAACAAGAAACTTGATTATTTTCAGTTGATTGGTTTAATGAATAAACAGGCAGGTTACAGGTTTGCTACAATTTTTTAGATGATAAATTGTAAAGGTTGAATGACTCCATGCCCAATACTAAAGGCAAAATATCTTCCAGGTTATTGGAAACCTCGCAGGGAGGTCTCCATCCCAGTTGGAGCCAGATGTTAGCGATCAAATAATTCATTCTGAAATTTGTTTGAAAAATGATGCCTCATCTTGTGGAGGAATTTTGACTGCCTTTCCAAACTCTAAAAATAGATCTAAAAGTACCATTGGAAATCTTAGGATTTCTAGATGTCAATCGACTATTCAATCATGTAAAACGGACTCTCCACGGCTTAGAAATTCGATTTTTCCCAAGGCACTTTTCATTAAAAAATTTGTGCTTTCACCAACTCATTGGTTTTGAAATCTGCTAGTTAGTTGTTGAAAGTTTTCCTTTTCACCAACTAAAGGGGAAGATTCAGGACAAAAGAGCTGGTGAAAGCGCAGAAGAGTCCATAAACGTCTTCTTTCTGCCTAGATCATGATTTTTTAATTTCTGAACACGTGGGAAAGGTGTCAAAAGATGGATATTAATTAGGAGAAGATAGAATATCTTTCTCATGAAGTTTTAAAGACATGTGGTGAGGAAATAACACCAAATGGCACAATAAATCTTGATAGAAAATCTCCCAGTCATCAAAAATAGATTTCTGAATCTGTGATTTTCACTTACAGATTGCCAAATAATGCTTTAGTTGTCAAATTCGACTTGTAATAATCATATTAAATCTATTTGGTTAAATATTAGGTTATTTTATTGTATTAATTTTTGTACTCTGTTTTCCATATTTAGAAATCCAAATCCATGTTTATAGGATCTGATATATGTTGTAAAAGATATAAATACCTATCATTTGATAGAAGCAGGGTTCAATTTTGGATACAGGGACTATACCTTTGTAACAGACTTTTCATATGATAATACAGATCACAAGTTTCTCTCTCTATTAATGTCATATTTCCACCCTTCTTTTGTACTCTTATTCAAGTTGTTTTAACTGTAAAATGACTGTCATCTCATTAGTAAGTTCAAAACTTGATTAATAGTTTCTTACATTGTTTATTAAACCCATCATTGTGTATCTAGTTTATAAGCACTGTCTTCTTCACCCACTTAAAGATATTATCTAATTATTAATCCTTGAGGGCATTGGTTTATTTGATTATTCATTTTGACTGTCTGGATACCATATTGTAGTTGAGTTATCCTATTGATCCACACATACAAAAACACAAAAATAAGTTTACTTTAAGTTACCAAGCATCTTTGACTTACAACCTCAAAGAGTTTCTTGCAGTGATAACAACTTCTTTCCTTCGTTTTTATCTCTTGCTTGCTTGCTTCTCTCTTTTCTCAATATTTTCTAATTTAAGAAAGCTAATTAATTGCCTACCTATTTGGGAGAGGAATACCCCAAAAGGTAAGGTTAGGGTTTTTAATATGTGATTGATGATCTAAGTGATTAATGCATAATTCTCTAAAAATATTCTAGATCTAGATCTAACACTTAATAAATCTCTAGCTTAAGCCTATTGGGCATCAATAACTTAACTAGATCTATTTTGCATGCTTAAATCTTTTCAAAGTTTAATCTTTCTCTTAGATGCTTAGATCTAAATTCCTAAATGTTTAAATGCTTCAACAAGTAAATGGTGTTTTCTTTATTGCTATGATCTATTAAGTCCATTTGCCACATGCTTGAAGTAATCCCATTGATAAGTTGATAAGTAGGAAAACACTTAAATCTTTTTCTTTCTCACACTTAATGCTCATATCTAAATGCTCTCAATCATAAGATAAGTGTGTTTCTCTTTTCATCTGGTTGGCAAGTTGTTCTTGCCCTGGTAATTTCTCTCTTTACTTTGCAAGCTATCTATTTGTGCAACTAAGTGATTTTCTCTCACATAGAATATATGTGTTAATGCCTTTTCATTTCACAAGCTTAATCAACACATTTTTAGGCTGAAGTAAGTTTCGACCAAGTCATTAAATCACATTTTAAAAGTGTCATAAAATTCTTAAAACACTCTAAAACACTCCTAAAAGTCTACCTAATTCATATAATAACATAATAGACTTTTTAGGGTGCCTTAGACCACCATCTTCACCATCTAAAATGATATTGAGGGGCAACAGAAGGTGATTAGGCCAGGGATGGTCTCATGGCGTGGAGCTTCCTTTCTGTGAGAACTCAATCTTTTGGACTGACCTGCGAAGCTAGGGTAGGCCTTATTGCCATACTTCTTGAGCATCCAACAGTCATTTGGCAATAGGAGGAGGAGGCTTTGGTGAAAGCTTAATAAAGGTAATTAAAACTTGACAATCTTAAGGAACCTTCAATAATTCAACCTTGGACTTAAATCTCTAAACACTTTCATGGGTTTAATAACTAAGAGTGGATATTCTTCATCTTCATAGTACTTGTGCTTAAAACTCATAAATCTTCTTTATTGACATATTGTGATGTATTGATGATAATATCATAAATGTAATATGATGCTTTGATCTCCTTGCACCCTGCACACAAAGTAATTAAAGTGGTTAGCTTGTTTGTTGTGTTTTAGCATTCTTTACTTGTAAATCTTGTACTATTCTTTTGTATAACTTGTAATCATACTTGTAACGAATCACCCAAACATCTAGTTGACTCCTTGCCCAATCTTAGGCACTAGTCTTAGTTTCCCTAGGAAAATGTCTTGCTTGGCATACTAACCCTTGCATCTCGCATTGTTGCTTGTGCATCTTAGGATTAGAATCCCCCAAGCCTTAACAAATTAAAACTAACTCCTAGAACTTAACTCTAAAACTAATCCAGAAACTAGGGACTACCCCCCTTGGCTTCCCTAGGAGTGAACCTAGATGAAAGAGGTTTCAATCAAAGTGACAGCATGGGCTATGAACCTAGGCATTGTGCCTCCAAGGACACACTAAGTGAGCCAGACTTAGCTCACGTTTGCAAGTGTGTATTAGGACGACAACATCTTTGGCATCGTTGTCGAGCATAAGTCATTTATCTTTGGTCCTAACGACTTAACTTGATTCTTTAAGAACTAAATAATAAAACTTTTAGGCCTTAAAAATTCTTTGAGCTTGCATTAGTTGGCTTTGTGTGATTCCTTTCCAAGTGGATAAATCCTTGTGGGCTACTTGAAAATCTTGGAGAAGAAGCACTCATTAATGTCCAATGCTTGTTCCAAACTTAACAAATTAATTTTTGTTTTCCTTCTTGTTTTTGCTTTGTTTGATGCCCTTGTCTGTTTGATAAACTTGCTCATCTGGCGACTCCACTTTAAAAACAATTTGACAAAGTATTCTTCAAGAAGGAACTCACGGCTTGTTCTCTTCATCCTTGAATTTGAAAAGGTTTTTGGATGAGGTTAGCATGTTTCCCTTCTTGTCGGATCCTTAGTGATTTTGGGTCCTAGTCCTTTTCTTTAGACCTTTGTTTAAATGATCTAGTTAGAAATAAATGATTTTTATAATCGTATTGATTTTTTAGGAATTGTTGGTTACCCTCATGATATACCTGAATATGTTATTGATAACATCCCTGACTATCACGATTATGGTGATGGCTGTGCCCACGTCGGGGCCTTCACGCAATGTATTGATAAATGGTGTGACCCACCTATTTATGAAGATGTCTTAATGACGTTGTTTTCCTGGACTTTCTGTGGGGAGTTGGTTTCTGATTGGTTTCGTAATTCGAGTGTTAAAAAATTCAAGACCATGTAGGACTTGTTGTTTGCATTTCTATACGGATTTGGGAGAAATCGAGTTAGCGTTTTAAATGAATTGGTTGATTATTTTATGGAAACGTGGGAGAGGAAAAATCTTCTAGCTACTAAAACAACTAATTCAGACACAGAGGTGGATTCTCCACCAGATCTCATTGAAGAACTTAATGAAGTAGTTCAGAACATACAGTTTCCCCAAGAAGAACGATGTGAAGCCATGAATGAAGAATCTGTGGCCATGGAAGATCAATTGGAGATAATGGAAGTTGACTCTACAGAAACCTATATTGAATGTCCTAACCCCCACGAACTTGAGCTTGACAATGAAAAAGATAGGGGAGTTCATGGGGAAATTCTGGATGGATCCATGGTTGAGCCGATCATTCATTTTGAGGAGATAAAGCAATTTGAGTTTGAAAATGTTGAATATATAGATGATTCAAGTCCCCACCCTCCTCCCGATGAACCAATCTTTTTGAAGGATAACTCTGAAAATCTTGAGGAAAACAATATGACAGTTCCTGTGGTATGTTCTTTTTCAACCTATCAACCAGAAGATGAGTTAATGCAGAATTATGTGGAAATGGAAGACAACTTCAGTTTAAAAATGTCATATCATTATGAGTATTGGTTGGCCTCCCACCTTGACAGTCATGAGCAACAAAGTATTCAATGTTTACACGGCTTGTCATATTCCAATGTTTGGTTGAAGGAAGGAAGGAGCATGGAATATGGCTGGTTCTTCCGCACAAAAAGTTCCAAGTTGATAAAACTTGGGAAGGGATCTTCAGTGAGTCATCCTGGACAAGGATGTTTTAGACACTTGTGTCATCATTTCATCCACTACATGGGTGGTTGTAATGTATCTCTAACCCTTCTTTGTATTTTAATTTTGTATTATTTCAATTTATTATGTCAATATATACTTAGAATTTTTTTTTTTCTGTACTATAGATTTCATTTGTTGTAAAATATGGATGTTGTACTTTATTCATTTAATTTTGTAAATGTTGTATATAGCATTCATTTATTTCATTATGTATATATGTATTCTTATGTTGGTTATTGGTGAGCACTCTGTTTTGTAGGTGTTGGATTCTCGTATGCTCTCCGTCTCAAGTGAGAAGATTGAACACATGTCCCCATGTGGAGCTAGATGTTGACTGCCTCTCCAACATAGGTGGTCAACTCTATGTGCCATGAAGAAATGCATCATCAGATGTAAATTTGTTGAATACTTTTGGTTCTACAGGGCATGTTTGGCCCCAACACTTCTTTTTGTAACTGGAATTTCCGCACCACTGCGTGGGTCAATAATGTAATAGGTCTTCATGAGTCATGTCTAGGTCAGTTACCTTGGTATCAGTTCATTGGGAGATTTCCTTTCACCGAAGGTTTTTTATCCTCAGGTTATCAATTGATATTTTCAACCTTATTGATTTCCCTTGAGTTTTTCCCTCACACTTGCAATAATTCATCCAAAGTGGTGAACGTCGTTCTAGTGGGCTTATCTTTTGATAACTATTATAGGGAATAATTGTAAATGACCATGAAAGACATCTTAGAAAGTTTCGCAGAATTCCATTGAGTCTAAGTTAGTTTTTTTTTAATTAATTAATTTTTAATTAAATTTCTCTAAGTTTGGAGGTTTAATTATTTAATTAATTAATTATTTTTTAGCAAAAATTGTAAAAACTAGATCCTTGGGCTTTTGATAGGGGTATTTGTGCTCAAAAGAAATGGAATAGAACCTCCTACATCCATGGACCAATTTTCAACTCGGTCGGACAACTTTTGCTATGGGCTTGTCCACCCAGAGTGTCAGTCAGTTAAAAACAACAATTTTAATTGTTGAAGTCCAAACATATCAAAAATGTAATTTTTTAATAATGAGTTAGAGGATGATGTAAAGATGGATAAAGGTGAGAGAGATTTTTCCTAACCTTTACTAACCTTTTCCAACCCTCACATCACCCCCCCACCTAGCCATTAAGCAAAAACGTCACTTTGCCTAGAGGAGTGTGCCTCCCTTCTAGAAAGTCTTCAAAAAGCAAAAAAATAATGAAAAAATTAAGGGGAGACTAAATATATCCCTTGGCACACTTTTACTAGCCTCCCACTTGCCTTTTTGATTGATCCCAACACTCCCTCACTCATCCACATCCTTGATCCATGTGATCTCCCCCAAGTGGTGCGCCCTCCAAGGAGAGTNCCCCCCCCCCCCCCGCCCGAACTCCCCCGCCCTTGTCGATCTCCAAGGAAAATTCGTTTTTATTATTTGGGGCCTCTTTATCTCCCTTGGCATGCATCCCATAGTCTTCCACTACACTTTTGATTGATCCCAACACCTCCCACATCCATCTACACCCTAGATCTATGATCTAAACCCTAGATGGTGTGCCCTAGCCTTTGAGATCTACTCTTATGCTTGGTGGTGGAAACTTGGCATTGATCCAAGGGTAGGTTTGTCTCTCCAAGTATAAATAGATCCCTCTCCTCACTCCCAAGTCACCATATCTTGAGCTAAGGTTATGCTACTTGATTTCTCACTCTCTCTCTCTCTTTCTTTCATTATTTTCATTCTCTAGCTCTTAGGGTTTTGGAGATAGTTTTCTCCAAGGTCCTCTTCTTGAGTAATAAAGAGAAAACCTTTGGAGGATTATTGGAAGAATTATGCACATGTTTTTTCTTTCCATACACATGAGGTAAAGTTGTTCTAAATTGTTTGGTGATTGCATCCATTGGATCTTAAGGTAAAATGTTATTTGGGTAGATCTAGTAATGCACAGACTTGTAGATCTATATATCTTGATATGCTAGATATGATTGAAATGTCATCTTATTAGTATATGCAACATATTTTCTATTGTATGCCATCACTTTTCAAGGTTTTTGCAGGTTTAGCTTCAAGGATTTCATTGGGAACACCTCAAGCAAGAAGGCTCCCTTGAGACACATTCAAACTCCATTCTTTTCTCACTTTTGCTCTTCTTCTATATTTTTGTTCATTCAATCTATATTTCAGCTAGTATAGCTTAGCAAGATAGGTCATTTTCAATCAAATATTTCAAAATTTTCTTAAGAAATTTTTTTTTCCTAAAAAGACAAAAGTTTTTCTTCATTCTTTTGGTTGTGTGTAGCATTTCCAGCAAGGATACCTTGCTAGTTTTTTCAGGTTCAAATCTGGTTGAGAGGGGTTTTAGCTACCCAAAGCCATCCACACAACACTCAAAGACCCTCCAAAGGAATTGGTAGCTATTTCTCAACCTCCTCCTTCAATTTCTAAGTATTTATGTTCATTTCTTCTTCCTTTTCTTGCTTGCTAGTGGCTCATAGTTGTGGGAGAAGGAGTGGTACGGCCTCCTCCCACGTGTGAGCTCTTGGATAGCTTAGATATAGTTTAGATCTTGCTTTTTTTTTTAGTTTTTTAAGCCTTTTGAGCTAGGACGTGGGGTTTAGAAGGTGAAGTGGGCATCTTCTTAACCTAAGACATGGGGTAGGATTTGCCTCTTGTTTGCTTGGTTTTCTTTCTTACTTCTTTCCTTAGTTTGTATCTCTTGCTTTCTTGCTTCTCTCTTTTCTCAATATTTTATAAGTTAAGCAAGCTAATTAATTTCCTACCTATTTGGGAGAGGAATACCCCAAAAGGTAAGGTTAGGGTTTTTAATATGTGATTGATGATCTAAGTGATTAATGCATAATGCTCTAAAAATATTCTAGATTTAGATCTAACACTTAATAAATCTCTAGCTTAAGCCTATTGGGCATCAATAACTTAACTAGATCTATTTTGCATGCTTAAAGCTTTTCAAAGTTTAATCTTTCTCTTAGATGCTTAGATCTAAATTCCTAAATGTTTAAATGCTTCAATAAGTAAATGGTGTTTTCTTTATTGTTATGATTTATTAAGGCCATTTGCCACATGCTTGAAGTAATCCCATTGATAAGTTGGTAAGTAGGCAAACACTTAAATCTTTTTCTTTCTCACACTTTATGCTCATATCTAAATGCTCTCAATCATAAGATAAGTGTGTTTCTCTTTTCATCTGGTTGGCAAGTTGTACTTTCCTTGGTAATTTCTCTCTTTACTTTGCAAGCTATCTATTTGTGCAACTAAGTGATTTTCTCTCACATAGCATATATGTGTTATTGCCCTTTCATTTCACAAGCTTGATCAACACATTTTTAGGCTGAAGTGAGTTTCGTCCAAGTCACTAAATCACATTTTAAAAGTGTCACAAAATCCTTAAAACACTCTAAAACACTCCTAAAAGTCTACCTAATTCATATAATAACTTAATAGACTTTTTAGGGTACCTTAGACCACCATCTTCACCATCTAAAACAGGATTGAGGGGCAACATAAGGTGATTAGGCCAGGGACAGTCTCGTGGCGCAGAGCATCCTTTTTGTGAGAACTCAATCTTTCAGGATGACCTGGGAAGCTAGGGTAGGCCTTGTTTCCATACTTCTTGAGCATCCATCAATCATTTGGAAACAGGAGGAGGAGGCTTTGGTGAAAGCTTAATAAATGTAATTAAAACTTGACAATCTTAAGGAACCTTCAATAATTCAACATTGGACTTAAATCTCTAAACACTTTCGTGGGTTTAATAACTAAGAGTGGATATTCTTCATCTTCATAATACTTGTTCTTAAAACTCATAAATCTTCTTTATTGACGTATTGTGATGTATTGATGATAATTCATAATTGTAATATGATGTTTTGATCTCCTTGCACCCTGCACACAAAATAATTAAAGTGGTTAGCTTGTTTGTTGTGTTTTAGCATTCTTTACTTGTAAATCTTGTACTATTCTTTTGTATAACTTGTAATCATACTTGTAATGAATCACCCTAACATCTAGTTGACCCCTTGCCCAATCTTAGGCACTAGTCTTAGTTGCCCTAGGAAAAGGTCTTGCTTGACATACTAACCCTTGCATCTTGCATTGTTTCTTGTGCATCTTAGGATTAGAATCCCCCCAAGCCTTAACAAATTAAAACTAACTCCTAGAACTTAACTCTAAAACTAATCTAGAAACTAGGGACTACCCCCCTTGGTTTCACTAGGGGTGAGCCTAGACGGAAGAGGTTTCGGTCAAAGTGACAGCGTGGGATGTGAACCTAGGCATTGTGCCTCCAAGGACACACTAAGTGAGCCGGACTTAGCTCATGTTTGCAAGTGTGTATTAGGACGGCAACAGACTGGTACATACCTATAACGCTTGCTAAACATGTTGTTTAATACTCAATGTGTTGAAATAATGTAACTACAAAGTGTATTATTATTATTATTTGATACATTATTCATTGGATCAGTCCCCATTGTGGATTGATCATGTCGGCTATTGTAAAAGGACCAAATCCCCTTTTGTAGATTGGTCATAATATAATTATTATAGGCAAAAGAAGAATTCGGCCCCAGAATATATCAAAGAGGCCCCAGAATATAATTAAGGTGGTTATAACCACCCAGGAGAAGAATTCGGCCCTGCCAGTGAAAGGACACTCCCACACATGCCAGTCTTGTATAAATAAGGAGGCTAGCGCCTCACTTAGACACACACTCACTTTTTCATTTGAGAGACAAGTTTCGGAGCTGCAGCTGGAGAAGAGAGAGAGAGAGAGGTGCATATTTAGGAGAGCACTTTTTGTACTTATTTGAGTTATCTCTTGGCATTGTATTGGCTATCTATATTAAGGAAGTTTTGTTGGGTTTTCTACCCCATGAGGGTTTCCCAGGATAAATGATGTGTCTCTTGTGATTGTGTATTTCTTAGTGATCTTATATTATGTTGTTGTTATTCATTTAAATGCAAAGAACTATAATAATGGCTTAAACATTAACATGGTATCAGAGCCAAGCTGAAGAGAGCATCTTTCACAAGAGAAAAGTGAAAAACGTCATTGTTGTTGTACATGCAAATTAGGGGTTTTTGTTGGTGAGGTATTTCATCCCTAAAACCATCTAGAAAAGTGCACCCTTCCCCAAGGATCATTTTTGCACCTTCAGAACACCTTTTTAGTGTCTAGATCTCCTGGAAAGTGAAACCCTAGTTTCACAAAGTACCAGAAAACCAGAGTACCAGAAGTACCAGAGTTCCAGAAGTACTAGAAAACCAGAAGCACCAATCCAAAAATCCGTAGATCAAGTTTGAGGGGGTAAAAGTTGGATTTTCATAAATCTGACTGCACTAGCTTACTCGCCTCAGCTCAACGCATCTATCCCCTGGATCATAATTTCAAATTTTGAAGTTCTAAAAATTAGGGTTTCCTCATAAAACCCTAAGTTGCAGTTGCAGTTGCAGTCTCAGAACCAGTTGCAGTTGTAGTTGCAGCCGTAGCACCAGTTGCAAACACCCTTGACGTTTTTAAGAGTTGGTAATGATTACCGTTGCTGCTAGATGGAGCCACTACCTGCAAATACTATCAGAGGTATGTACTCACATATGTTTAAATGGTTAAACCTTAAAGAGTATTTGTAGGAGAAGGGATCTCTTGCCATAGATCCAAAAGGATCTCCAGATCCAACACATTAAGAGGAATGATGCAACCCAGGTGTGGCTATTCTGATATGCATCCATTTGTTATATTGATCAATGTTGCATGTTGTAGCTATGACCTTCATTCTAACCTTTTTTGAGTCAAGGTATTAGATGGATTAAAAGTTGATATCATAGAACTTATCCTCTAACCCAACCTTCTGTCAAGATAGTGTATTGTCTTAGTACAGAAGACAGGTTGAAGAAAGCACTCGTTATCTTGAGTGAAGGAGACTCAGAAGAAAAGCAAGCACTCATTCCTAAGGACAAGGCTCCAGGTTTGATTAATCAATTTAATAAGATTCAAAGGTACACATGACAAGCTAATGACTATAGTTGAGATAACAGTCTTTGTAAAGTATCATACTTGATAGCATGTGAGCATATAGAGGTAAATGCTTAACGCAATCGTGTGTCTGATACAACTAACACCTCCTCTAGGAAGAATCTCATGTGTTAGTTCCAGGTTGCCATGGAGGAATGTTTGATCACAACACTATGAGAGTGTTGACCTCATTTTTGTATTGTATTCCTTACCTTTAATCTTTGCTTCAGACAAGTTACAAGTGATAGCTCTAAAGGAGCTATTGTGATGATTGTTCATGCTATTACGTTATATTATCAAAAGAATATTACACTTTCTTGTTGTTTTATTGACCTTGTTCCATGTCACAGGTAATAACCCTGAGGAAGCTATAGTGAAGGTTGCAGAAGGAAACGTACTAAAGGAGAAACCTTAAAAGAAGCAATCATCATTGGAAAAGAAGAAGGTGGCTTGTATAAGCTAAAGGGTCACTCAAAAGCTGCCATGACCCATGCCATTGAGAATCCATGTGAACTTTGGCATAGAAGATTAGATCACATTAACTACAAGGCGCTACCATACATATACAAAGAGGTCACAGGTTTACCAGAACTCAAGGTTGACCATGAAGGCATATGCAATGGATGTGCACAAGGGAAGAACATCAAGAACCCTTTTCCGAAGAGAGACAGGAAAGCAGAAGGAGTCCTAGAACTCATTCATTCAGATGTGTGTGGCCCAATGCCATCATCCTCCATTAGTGGGTATGTATATTATGTATCATTTATTGATGATTATTCTCGTAAGACTTGGTTGTATCTCTTGAAATCTAAAGATGAAGTGTTCAGCAAATTCAAGGAATTCAAAGCCCTGATAGAGAATTTTTCTGAAAGAAAGATCAAGATACTCAGGTCAGATAATGGAGGATAATACACCTCAAAAGAGTTCGTGAACTTCTGCAAAGATATTGGGATCAAGAGGGAACTTACTACTCCCTATAATCCTCAACAAAATGGTGTGGCTGAAAGAAAGAACAGAACGATAATGGAAGCCGTGAAGACCATAATCCATGATCAAGATCTTCCTATGTGCTTATGGGTAGAAGCAACAATGACAACCGTATATGTGCAAAATTGATTGTCCCATAGTGCACTTGGATTCAAGACCCCAGAAGAGATGCTCGTTGGAAAGAAGCTAGAGGTAAGCCATCTCAAAATATTTCGTTGCCCAATATTTATACATATACCGAAAGAGAAAAGAAACAAGCTGGAACCCTCAGGAAAGAAGGGAATATTTGTGGGATACTATTAGGTCTCCAAGACCTTCAGGATCTATATACCAGGTCACCGCCACATTGAGATCAGCAGGGATGTGACCTTTGATGAAGATGCAGCACTCAAGAAATCGAGAAAATGTCAGCTTGAAGAGGTATATGAAGAGGAACCCATAATCCCCAGAGTTGCAGAATTAGTGAGGGAGGTTCCCAGAGCTATTGAGCCAGTGAGGGAAGTCGTAACTTCCGTTGATGAGGAAATTATAGAAGATCATGATGTAGTAGAGTTTCAAGAACCTCCTCATATGACAATCTCCCATAAAATAAAGCCATCTTAGGCTAGAGAGCTTATTCAAGATGGAGAGAAATATGGTGTTCACGAAGGAACCACGAGACATGTGAAGAAACCTAAGCCATTCTCCAGTTATATGGCTTTGATGTGTGATATCCTAGAAAAGGAGCCTACTGCTTTGGAGAAGCCATTCAAAATAAATAATGGGCAGATGCCATGACAGAAGAATACCAATCCATAATAAAGAACGATGTATGGGAAATAGTTCCCAGACTGGATAGAAAGTATGTGGTATCGTCCAGATGGCTCTTCAAAATAAAACATGTTGCTGATGGAAGTATTGAGAAGTATAAAGAAATATTTGTAGCTCGTGGATTTTCTCAAAAAGAAGGCATTGACTATGAAGAGACATTCGCTCCTGTAGCCAGATACACTTTGATCGAAACCATCATAGCCCTTGCAGCTAAGATGAAGTGGAATTTATACCAGATGGACATAAAGATAGCTTTCCTAAATGGTGTTATCGAAGAGGAAGTGTGTATAGAGAAACCTCAAGGATTTGAAGTTGAAGACAGGAAGTCTCATGTCTGGAAGTTGAAGAAAGCCTTGTACAGATTGAAGCAAGCTCCTTGAGCTTGGTATGGCTGGATAGACAGATTTCTGACGAGCTTGTGCTTTACCAAGAGTAAAGAAGATTCTAACCTCTACATCAAGGTTATGAACGATGATCCAATAATACTATTACTGTATGTGGATGACTTATTCTTAGATGGAGAAGAAATGCTCATCACTGAATGTAAGAAGAGACTCGCTTCAGAATTTGAGATGAAATACCTTGGCCTAATGCACTATTTCTTAGGTCTTGAGGTATGGCAGACTCCAAAGAGGATCTTCCTTAACCAAGGGAAGTATGCAGTCAAAATCTTAAAGAGATTCGACATGTTAGAGTGCAAGCCCATGAATACACCCATGGAAACGAAGTTGAAGCTACTGGTTGATACCTCGTCAGAATTGATTGATGCCACACTGTATAGACAAATTATTGGATCGTTGATGCACCTAACGAACACTAGACCAAACATTTGTTTTGGCGTGAACACCTTGAGTCAGTTTCTGGTAGAACCCAGACATGTTCACCTTGTGGCTACAAAACATGTGATGAGGTACCTTAAGGGTACATTAGATTGTGATCTCAATTATGATGGAGATCATGATTTCACATTGAGTGGGTACACTGATTCAGATTGGGCAGGAAGTGTTTCTGACAGGAAAAGCACTTTAGGATGTTGTTTCATTTTGGGATCAACCATGATCTCATGGCAGAGTAGGAAGCAATCCAACATTTCTCTCAACACAGTGGAAGCATAATACATTGTTGCATGTTCTGCCAGCTGTGAAGCTATATGGATTCGAAAGTTGTTGACCGACCTATTTGACCTAGAGATGGAAGCAACCACGATCCTATGTGACAACCAGAGCTGCATAAAGATGATAGAGAATCCTGTATTCCATGACAGGTCGAAGCACATAGGGATTTGTTATCATTACATCCGTGACATGGTGCAGAGAGGAGCCTTAAAGCTCCAGTGTGTTAGCACGGATGAACAAGCTACTGATGTGTTGACCAAGCCTCTATCTCATGTAAAGTTTGAGAACTTTCAAGATAATCTTGGAATAGTCCGAAAGGACCTTCCTTGAAGGGGGAGTAGTTGTTGTGATGAGACATCTCTTGCTTCTAGCCTCATTGCTATGACGTAAAGCAAGAAGATGTGATGAGACTAGTACTGTGCTTCCGACTTGACAGCTGTGACGTAAAGCCAGTTTAGTATCTTTCTTCCAACCTAATGGTTGTGACGTAAAGCAAGAAGATGTGATGAAACTAATACTGTGCTTCCGACATGACAGCTGTGATGTAAATCCAGTCTAGTATCTTGCTTCCAACCTAATGGTTGTGATGTAAAGCAAGAAGATGTGATGAGACTAGTACTGTGCTTCTGGCTTGACAGTTGTGACGTAAATCCAGTCTAGTATCTTTCTTCCAACCCGATGGTTGTGACGTAAAGCAAGAAGATGTGATGAGACTAGTACTGTGCTTCTGGCTTGATAGTTGTGACATAAAGCCAGTCTAGTATCTTGCTTCCATCTTGAGTGTTGTGACGTAAAGCAAGACGTTGAGATGAGACTAGTACTGTGCTTCTAGCTTGAGAAGCTATGACGTAAAGCCAGTCTAGTATCTTGCTTCCAGCTTGAGTGTTGTGACGTAAAGCAAGACGTTGAGATGAGACTAGTACTATTCTTCCATCTTGAGAAGTTGTGACGTAAAGCCAGTCTAGTATCTTTCTTCCAGCTTGAGTGTTGTGACGTAAAGCAAGACGTTGAGAAGAGACTAGTATTGTTCTTCCATCTTGAGAAGTTAACGTAAAGCCAGTCTAGTATCTTGCTTCCAGCTTGATTGATGTGACGTAAAGCAAGACAAGTACTGAGCTTCCATCTTAACAGCTGTGACGTAAAGCCAGTCCTGTATTATGATGAGCCGGCCTCATGCTGTGATGATGATGATGTATTAATTTTTATACTAATACATATTGATGCAGATGATGATTGCACTCCTTTGAGAATGATGATGTTGCCGATGAAGAAAACTTCTGATGATTTATAGATATGCCAGTCAGTGTTCCAAGACGATATTGATGATGTTGTCCTCTTGATGCTTTTTATGATAAAGGCCTCTCTCTCATCTGATGATGTTGTAGAATACCCTTCTTGTTAAGGGGGAGTGTTGAAATAATGTAACTGCAAAGTGTATTCTTATTACTATTTGATATATTATTTATTGGATCAATCCCTATTGTGGATTGATCATGTTGGCTATTGTAAAAGAACCAAAACCCCTTTTGCGGATTGGTCATAATATAATTGTAATAGGCAAAAGAATAAGTCGACCCCAGAATATATCAAAGAGGCCCCAGAATATAATAAAGGTGGTTATAACTACCCAGGAGAAGAAGTCAGCCATGCTAGTGAAAAGACACTCCCACACATGCCAGTCTTGTATAAATAAGGAGGCTAGCACTTCACTCAGACACACACTCAATTGTTCATTTGGGAGACAAGTTTCGAAGCTACAACTAGAGAAGAGAGAGAGAGAGAGAGAGGTGCATCTTTAGGACAGGACTTTCTGTACTTGTTTGAGTTATCTCTTGGCATTGTATTGGCTATCTATATTAAGGAAGTTTTGTTGGGTTTTCTGCCCCATGAGGGTTTCCCAGGATAAATGATGTGTCTCTTGTGATTGTGTATTTCTCAGTGATCTTATCATATGTTGTTGTTATTCATTGAAATGTAAAGAACTATAATAATGGCTTAAACATTAACACACTGGACCTTGGAAACTTCCTCTGGCTTGCTCGTCTTGCTCCTCTAGATGCTCTGAACTTCTTTGTGCATGACGATATTGTTTATGAACTGCTCGAAATAATTTAAATGGGGAAGAAACTATCATGCTGTATCGACTAGTTAACTCGGGTTATGAGTGGAAATCAAACGATCTCTGCTGTTGAATCCCCATAATTCGATTCGTCATGGGTTGGCAGCGGAGGCGCGGAGGGTAGTGTGCTCTATCAACAATTTCAAACGGTTGATTTGATCCTCACA
The DNA here is from genome assembly GCA_009831015.1 of Picea engelmannii. NCBI lineage: Eukaryota > Viridiplantae > Streptophyta > Pinopsida > Pinales > Pinaceae > Picea > Picea engelmannii. The sequence continues at coordinate 19,263 of ML793374.1, read as the reverse complement.
TGAATTAATAACTAATGTGAGATTTGGAATTAATTAGTTCTTTAAATGCTTCAGATCCATCGTATCTTAGAGCTAAAACGTCCCATCGTGTTGCTTTCTTAGTGGGCAGATCGGGAATTGGCGATATCCTTGTGAATGTTCCCATTGGTATCCTCCTAAGAAGAACTTCCAACACCAATTGATTTCATCGTGACGTGGAAAAACTGGTTTTGGGTGCGACTTGGGTCTCGGGAACTAGTAACGACTTAGGGGAAAACTAGATCGTATGTTTAACCACTCGGGCAATGACAGATGGAAGATGAGAACAGGTGGTTTGATCGTGTATCTTAGTCGGAGTCGGGGTTTTCGACAGGAGACTTGTATTAAAATAAACCTGGGATTACCAATGCTGAAAGGTATCGGGGGTCAGCGATCGAGGATTGACTTATCACATTCTCTACAGGCTAGCTTTCTAAAACTCGTCAATGTCGAAAGTTATCGGGGATCGACTATCGAAAAAAACCTTCATTGCTTCGTTAACACTTACTTTTTTTGAGCCTTTTGCCAATGCCGAAGGGATCAGTCATCGACGATATCCTTGTGTGACTCTTGTCATGGAAGAAAACTTCCTTTTGCCGATGCCAATGAGGATCAACGATCGGCTACTATGGTTTTTTCAAGTGATTTTATTTCATCTTTAATTATTCCTGATGTCGAATCTGTGAGTGCGTCAGGGAAAATTTTTGGCTATTGATTCTTTTAATTAAATGTTAGTCTTTTTAGTTATGGGTTTTCACACGTTCAAGAAAACTTTTAAGGACTTAATGAGAATCAAAACGATGAGCAGAGGCAACATTTTAACAATAAATTCTAAATAAACAGTGCAAAAGATCAAGTGGTAACCAAAAAGTAAAATTTGACATAGACTTTTTAGGGTGTGTTGAGTGCTCAACACACCCCACATCCAATGAGCATTAGCCCAATAGGTAGCCCTGCCACTTCCTCCAAACTTGGCTTGTAGATTAGTATAATGTGTTTGAGCACTTGTCCGAGTAAAAGGTGTTTTATGCACATGTTTAATAAATTTGATGATTAGATGTGATTGGCATTGCTATGATCCCTGTGACTTATGAGACCATGGAGGGTGTATCTATTGATGTGGACGACCATTCACGATAGACAGGTACCCTTATGAATAGGTACACATGGGGAGATGATTAGTTCTGACCTCCATGGGGCTGAAAGCCCATCAGATGGATTTTGAGACCCTTGCAGGGGGCAGAGACAGATCAGAGGGTTTGCATTAGAGAAGAGGAGGACATTCCACCAGACGCAGCTTAGCAGACCTGTACCCAAGGGGGTTGTGCCCTTTCCACTAGGATGTTGGCCTTGGAAGGCCCATGACATCACCTAGGACATATTATGACATTATCCAGTGCTATGGAGGTTTTGGGAGGTAGTTATGTGCCAAGTAGCACATGCTACAGTTTTCGAAGGCCCAAGGAGTCCTAACGTTTTTCTCTAGGAGGCCAACGTTGCCCTAAAGGGGCCTAATGTCACCCTAAAAGGGCATGAAATCACCTTTTATGATTGATTAGGGTTTTAATTATGAAATTTAATGTAAAACAATATTTTGATGTATTTTTGGCCATGTCGGCCTTTTGTCACCTAAAAATAAAATTAAGGTCATTGTTATTGTATAAATAGAGAGCTAAAACTCTCTTTCTCTCATCATATTTCACTCACAGTTGTGTGAGGTCTGAAATTTGTGGCCCTTCTAGGGTTTTTGGCTAAAATTGTGGCGCACTTGTTGAAGGAGGCTTCTTTTTGGTTATCTTTGGAATTTTTCTTGGTGGATGGTTTATAACTAGGGTTTGTCTTGATGAATACTTGGTGAATGTAAGTGAATTTATGCAATCCTTCTCTTACTTGAATTGTTACAATATTTTTACTTGCATTTTGTTAATGAAATTGCTGGAATAAACCTTAGGAAATAACCACATGTTGGTGTCCTTGTTTTAATTACCATTTACCTACTAGATTATGCCAAGGAGTTGTTTTACCTATTGAAGACATTGCTAGGGCCTTGCCATTGCAACACCCTACCATTTGCTCTTCATCCTAGCTGATTTTACTTTGTTATTGAGCTAATGAAGGAGGAAAACATGGTAAGGCCTAGGGTTACCTACAACTTAGTAAACCATTTCCCCCTAGGGTTTGATGGTTGAATCCTTGGCTTACCAACACTTTATCCATCAAATTCCTCTTATCCTTGGCCCTGCTATTATTATCATCTTGTTCCTTCAATTCTTGCCGCTATCTTTTGACTCCATTTTCCCTATGAATGCACTGATCTAAGACTTATTGCTTGAGTTCTTTGATCAAAATCTTCAAACATCCAAATATCTTTGAACAACTACTAACACACTCTAACCCTAGCTTAGATTGACTTGCTAACCCTATTGTTGCCATTTTCCATTTGATTCATAGTCATACCTTGCAACAATTGAAGTTTTTTCAAGCAATTGGAAGGATAAATGCATAGTAGTCTTTTCTTCTAATGAATGTTGGTATTGTGACACTGATGATAAATCATTCTTGTTCATTTTGAAGCTTCTTTTAAGCATTTATTGTGAAGTAACGTATTGTGACTATTGCTACTATACATATTTGATTTCTTCATCAATATATCAGTCAATTTCTTTATTTGAGAAAGTCTCTGATTATATGAAGTAATAACCAGCAAGTGACCTTGAAAATATAGTTTCATGTTGCTTTGTTCCGTGCAGGTACATTTCTGGTTGTTATTATATTTATTGGCTATTTAGCCGAACTTTCTGATTGGTGGTGACTTGTGAGAGGGAAACTTTTACTTAGCCTTAAACCTTTTCCCTCTCAAAACCCCAGGTCACCGGGGGCGTCTCCCTTGGGCCTACCACCTTAAATAGAAAGGGACATCCTATTGAGGTGACAGTGATAGGATAGTCTCTCGTTACAACATTTTTTATTCATTTACCTTTCCTTTACATCCAGGTACAAACTATGCGATAACATTTTAGCGTCATTGCTGGGGAACACTGAGTCAATTCTCCTCAAGAACGACACTTTTCTGTAAGCCTTTCCTCAAACAATGTTTATCTTACAAATCTTACCTGGCGACTCCACTAAGGGTGATTCCCTTATCTCTTTGATAATTTCAAGAAAATTATCTAGAGACTAAGTACTAATCAAAGATTGCATGTATCAGTTTTCCTTGTTGTGTTGTCTCAAGCAAGTGCTTTTCTTTTCTTTGGTTATACTTTATTATTGGTTGTTTAGACGAGACCATCTGATTGGCAGTGATTTGTGAAAGGGGGAACTTGTCCTTGTCCTATTATCCTTGCCCTTTCAAAACCCCAGGTTACTGGGGATGTCTCCCCTGGGCCTAGCCTCCCTAAATAGAAAGAACCTACCCATCGTGGTGGCATTGGGTGGGATAGGTTCTTGTTACGCCAGTTTGGCCTTCTACCTTATAGCCGTTACTCCTAGCTACAAATTGTGCGATAACATTTTGGCCTTTCTCAAAAAGATGGAGTGTCAAAGAAGACCCTAATATGTTCCTCACCTGACTGAATAACCTTGCCAAATATGAAAATTAGTCCATTCGGGAGTTCCATACTAGATTTGAGACCTTGTTGCAAAGGATTCCCACAAGCCATCATCTGAAAAATGATTGCCTCGTCCATGTTTACACTAGATATTTCAATGGCCAACTAGGGTATCTTCTCAGAGATAAAAACCCCCAGTCCATTCAAGAAGCCCAAGAGCTTGCTACTAAAATAGAGGGGAACCTCCTTTCATCCAAGATTGAGCCTTTTGATAACCCAAGGGGGAGAATAGACACTAAACCAAAAATATTTCACAATGTTGAGCCTACTTCAGATCTATGTACCAATATCGCCAAGCTGCAAGCCTCCATGGATGGTATCATGAAAATCAAGAGGAAATGATGAGAAGGATTGTCAAATTGGAAATATCTCAGACCCAAGCACCCAGGGTCCCGTACAAAGGGAAATTCTAGAAGGGAGGGCAATTTTATAAACAAAAGAATGAGCATTAAGTTCCAAACACCTTGGCCCCTGTAAACGTTGTTGATGAAAATCCTTGGTGCCTAGAATGCAGTGAAGCACATTGGGAGCATGAGTGTCCTTACAGTAATGGCCATCAACAAGTCAACAACATGGATTGTTTCATGGAGTTTCCTCAAATAAATATCACCGATGCAGAACATCAGAAAGCCGTGAAAGAAGTAGCCAGATCAGCAAGGATGGCGGTAATAAACAACCTGGATCAGTAATCACAAGAAAATCTAAAGAAACTAGAATTTCAGGTGTACATAAGAAAGAATTTGAAACAACCTGTTGTTGATCAAGAAAATCCCCCACCCCTGGAAATACTTCTTCCCAAGACATCCAAGGCTGGTAAGGTTGACCTAAACTTTGACTTCGAAGGGGCATTATCAAAAATGCATGTAAACATCCCCTTGAGAGAAGCAATCACGATCCCATCCATCAAGGAATGCTTTGACACTTTCTTTCTGGGATCAGATGAACCCATGGACCCCCCTATTATGTTGCAAGTTGATCACTTCAGGGTCCAATATGGTGAGAACCCTCCTTTCTTCATGACGTTGGCAATGAACAGCAAAAACCTCAACAATTGCATGTTAGATACGGGTGTTGGTGCCAACATGATGTCACTTAAAGTCATGCGACAAGTGAGTTTGAAGGTCACACAGCCTTATAGAAATGTATGTGGCTTCGAATATAAATCCATACCCACACATGGGGTGGTTGAGAATGTGGAGGTTTTCTTAAAGGAGTACCTAGAGAAGATAGTCCACATTAACATCGTGCTAGTTGATGTCCCAGATGTGTGGGGAATGTTGTTATCTAGGAAATTTGTTGCAATGTTGGGTGGCACCCTTGATGTGGACCTCACATTCTTGCAATTTCCTTTGAAGAATGTAACGAGTAGGTTGTCTCCTCAATATGCCAATAACCGGAGACCATGTGCAAGATATTGCTCACCCCGTCAATAATGACAAGGCACAAGATGAGATGATACAAAATCTTCAAAAGTATTCTCCAGAGGATATGCCCTTTGCAATGGAAGAGGACTTTGATCAGATCAAATGGCCCAAGAAAGAAGAATACCAACAACTCCTAGATGAATTCAAGAACAAAGAGTTTGGGACGGTGAAGATATTAAAGAAACATGAAGATGACGTACAAATCCACCCATCTCAACAAGAAATGTTTACAGTAGAAGCCCACCCTCCTCCCTCATCACAATACACCAGGGTTGTCCAAGGAACGACCAAATACAAAGTCAGAAAGTACAAGGAGGGAGACATGGTATGGATGTGGGATACCCAGAAAGGAGAGCCAACTAATGTAAAAGGAAGCACTCAGTCATGGCTCAGACCCTTCAAAGTTGGAATGGAATCAGTTGACGACTCATATTACCTATCCACTTTGGAGGGAAGAAGAAACCCATTACCTATCAGCGGTCACCTCCTCAAACCCCACCAAGGTGGGGGGACCTGATTTCACAGGTAAGTGCAGGTAAGTAGGCATTTTTTATTCGTGTGTTATACCATTTGCATTTCAGGTTAGTTTTCTTTAACATTTGCATTATTGATTGTTTTCTTTCAGTTTATATATATATCTATATATATATGTTGGGGTGGCATTAGCGCCCCATTTTTTTGTTACTGATGCCCCTATCAAGATTGAGAAGGTCTTTAGGTCATGCAAAGATGTTGAGGTTCTCATGTGCTCTACGGTGAGCACGTCCCCGAGTTGGAGTCAGATTTTATCTCCACTTTTTAGGGATAACTAGGAGATCGTGTCTTGAGGCCCACAGGTCCTAGAAATGGAGTACCGAGAGAAGGATTGAGTTGAGCATGGTCCTGGAGGGCCCATCCTTTTCTTCTTCCATCATCTTTGTCTTGTCAGCAACAACAACATCCATCACCATCGGCTTGGTCTTGTATCAGAAGAGGTTCTTGCTCCATGATGTAATTGTTCTAGGTATCATGGTATGTGTCACTTTCGATCTTTAAAACCTTTAAATATATGCATCTGATTCCTTTTATCTCTAACAATTTCTTGGATCTTACATTTTCCCACTTGACCATGCTTGGGGGAATTGATAGGGTGCCCTAGCAAGCCTGTGCCCGTAGGTTTTGGTTTGCCACTGGGGAATTTCTGAAAAGCCATCATCTTCTCCCATCATAGCACCATTGTTTCATCTTATCTCTCTCTCATTTATCCCATTCCCTTTGTATGGGCATTGGGTTGACCTATTTGCATGGTTGCATCTTATCTCATGGGAAGAAGGGGATAAAGGCCTAGAAGGTAAAAGCAGTTGGTAAAAGACAAAATCCTAGAAATGAAAGCTCGAGATGCTTCGCCTAGGGATCCCCGAGAAGGCAGTAAAAAGCCTCTCAGCAAGAAACAAGAGCGACCCATAAAATAACAAGACAAGACCTAGTCAGAGGATAGAGGGTCTCATCACAAGATATCCTATTAGGTCCATGGGTACCTAGCAGTATGACATTGCCACCATCTAGTTACCACCCCAGGGCAGTGACCTTTGGTTGCATGGCCAAGGAAAAGGGGGTCTCATTGCGAGCCAGCTTTCTCATCTCTGTGAAAGTACTTGTGCGTAACGTTGTTAGCTCTGGTCACCATGCTAAGGTAGTGTCCCTTGGTTAGTTCTTGAATGAAAAGAAAAAGAAGAAGAAAATAAAATAAAAGAATAAAGACAAGAATAGGATTGGAAAAAATGAATCCATGACAGGTACAGCTCGCCTTCTACAAAGGCACCCACAGGTAACACTTATGAACCCTTGGCCCTCACTGCACCTCATGTTTGGACATCCCCTAGCCACATCACCTCACTTACATGGCTTGGATGGGATCTTCCTGGAAACTTTCCTTTCCTTGTGGACACTAGCCCAATAGGGCGCCTTGTCCGTTTCTCCAATCTTGTATTGCAAGTTTTTGTAATTTCTTTGAGCTATTGATTGATGTACTAGGGTTGTTATGCATATGTTTAATAATATTGTTGATGAGATGTGATTGACATTACTATCATCCCTGTGACTGATGAGCCCATAGAGGGCGTAGCTTTTGATGTGCAGGATCATGCTCGACGGACAGGTACCATTTGGACCGGTACACATGGGGAGATGACCAGTTCAAACCTCCGTGGGGCTGAAGATCCCACCAGGTGGATGTTGAGACCCCATAAATTGTCAAAGATAGGATGGAGATCGATCAGGGCCTTTGCACTGGAGAATAAGAGGACGTTCCATCAGGGGCACTTTGGTTGAGTTGGACCTAGGGGGATTGACCCACTAGCAGTGGAACATTGGCTCCAAATGACCCAGGACGTCACCAGGAGGCTTATGACATCATCATGAGCATATGGCAGATGGACAGGGTGGTTGGCATGTGTGGCAGTTTGGAAGATCCCAAGGAGGGCTAACGTTTGGCTTCTGGATGCTGCACTGGCCCTAGAAAGGGCTAACGTCTCCCTCGGAGGGGCTTGACGTCTCACCTTTTGCTTGATTAGGGATTTTACTTAGCATTTAATGTAAAAACAATATGATTTTGACATTATGGCCTTGTCGTATTTTTTATGACCTAAAAGGTAAAATTAGGTTATTGATACACTATATATTGAGGGTTTTAACTCTCATTTTGATCATCAATTTTCACTCTCTCGTAGTGAGGTATGATTTTTAGCGCCCTATTGGGGTTTTTGGCTGAACTAAGTAATGCACACTTGTTGAAGGAAGAGATTTTTGGCATTTATGGTGTTTCTCTTGAAGGAATGTGTTACAACTAGGGTTTGCATGGTTAATTCTTCATGAATTGTAAGTGTTTTTTCTGCAAAACTTCTTATTGAATGGTTTTAGTTTAAATTTCTTGCATATTGCTTATAAATTTTCTGAATCAAAACCCTAGGTTTCAAGCACACAAGTAGGTCCTTGTCTCATGTCCCCTGATAGAGAAACCTTTAGCCATTGAAAGAGAGGAAGAGAGCCTAGTCGTAGCTACACTCCTTGTTTCTCTTTCCCTTTGTGCTAGCCGTACCCTTTAGAATTCAAGAGGAGGAAGATGTCCCAGGCCTAGGTTATCTACACTTAGGGCTGTTTTCCTTTAGGGTTTGATGAAAGAGCCTTGTTTTAGCAACACTCTCCCTCATTAATCTTTCTTGTCTTGATTTTGTGCTTCATCTGAGCTAGTCGTTTGCCGAGAAGGAGGAGAGAGCACGAGGCCTTTCTTTTGCAACACCGGAGTGAGCGTCTCTCCCCTAAAGTTCTGTCTTTGAGGCCCTGCTTTAGAAACACCTTGAAACTTTTCCCTCTAGTCCTTTGAAATCTTGTCTCCTTCAACTTGTGCATCCTTCACTCATTGACTCCATTCTACCCTAAGGCATTGATCCCAAGACCTCCAGCATTGAAGTAGAATTGGATCTAAACACTCTCAAACCTTTTGAAATTGAAACCCTAACTACATTAACCCTAGCCTAGACTAACCTACTAACCCTAAGTTGTTGATGTCATTATTGAATATTTCATCTTTATTGTAGCAACGTTTTGTCTTTTGAGTAATTGAATGATAGTTGAAGGCATTAATTGAGTTAAGAAGTTGTTTGTTATATTGAATGTTGTATCATTCTAGTATTTATTGATGAAGTGCTACATTTATTATTGCTATTTTGTAAACATTGACTTCGTCAACATTTACTTCTAAACTACTCATATTAAATACTAGATAGTCGTTAATATGTATGAAGTACTAATCAAAGATTGCACGTATCAGTTTTCCTTGTTGTGTTGTCTCAAGCAGGTGCTTTTATTTTCTTTGGTTATACTTTATTATTAGTTGTTTATCTGAGACCATCTGATTTGCGGTGATCTGTGAAAGGGGGAACTTGTCCTTGCCCTATTATCCTTGCCCTTTCAAAACCCCAGGTTACCGGGGACGTCTCCCCTAGGCCTAGCCTCCCTAAATAGAAAGAACCTACCCATTGTGGTGACATTGGGTGGGATAGGTTCCTGTTACGCTAGTTGGGGCTTCTACCTTATAGCCTTTACTCCTAGCTACAAAATGTGTGATAACAGGGCCTAAAGGTCACATGACCTTACATAAATATGTGTGGATTTGAGTCTATAGCCATACCCACACATGGGGTGATTGAAAATGTGGAAGTATGCCTTGAGAAGTACCCCGAGAGATTAATCCACATTGACATAGTGGTGGTAGACGTTCCAGATGTGTCAGGGATGTTATTGTCTAGAAAATTTTCTTCGATACTGAGAGGCACTCTTGAGATGGACCTCACATACGTCAATACACCTTTGAACAATGGAACAATAGGACATCTCTAGAATGTGCCAATGACCAGAACCCATGTACAACAAACTAGTGACCTCATCAAAGATGACAAAGAACATGAACAAATCATGGAAAGTCTTCCTGAATTTTCTCCTAATGATATGCCTTTTGCAATAGAGGAAGACTTTGATCATATAGAATGGACCAAGAAAGAAGAATACAAACAACTCCTAGATAAGTATAAAGACAAAGAAGTCGGGGCTGTAAAATTACTAAAGAAGGGAGAAAGCGATATATTGATCCAGCCACCCAACAAGAAGTCTTAACAGCAAAATCCCACCCTCCTCCCTCTGCACAATACACCAGAGTTATTCAAGAAATAACCAAATTCAAAATCAAGGAATACAAGTAGGGGGACATAGTATGGATGTGGGATGTCAAGAAAGGAGAGCCAACTAATGTCAAAGGAAGTACTCAATTTTGGTTTGGTCCTTTCAAAGTTGGAAGAAAATCATTTGATGATTCTTACTACTTATCCACATTGGAAGGAAGAAGGCACCCATTACCAATTAGCGGGCACCTCCTCAAGCCCCACCAAGGTGGGGGGACTTAACTTCAAAGGTAAGTGCAAGTACGTAGGTAGGCATTTGCATTCATTGTATATACCATTTGCATTTCATGCTAGAGTAGTTTGTATTCACATTTGTATATATGCTTGCTTTCATTTTATACATATGAGTTGGGGGTGATGTCACCACCCCAAATGATTGCTAACAACTTTATGTTGAGATCAAGCAGGTTACAGGTTAGGGCAGAGATTCTGAGGTTCTCATGCACTCTACGATGAGCACATGTCCCCGAGTTGGAGCCAGATGTTATCCCTCAGTTTAGGGATAACTAAGGAGATTATGTCTCGAGGCCCACAGGTCCTATACATGGAGTACCGACCCCTTCAACACCTCCACTTTTCCAGTAGTAGCAACATCCATCACCTCGACCTAGTCTTGTAGTAGAAGTGGATCTTGCTCTATGGGGTAATGAGTCCGAGTATCATGGTATGTGTCACTCTGATCCTAAAAACCTTTGAATATGTGCATTCAATTCTTTTGTTTCTTACAGGTAATTGGATCTTATGCCTATCCACTTGACCATATCTGGGGGGAATGACAGGATGCCTTAGTAAGCTTGTGTCCATAGGTTTTGAGTTTCCATTGGGGGGATTCATGAGAAGCCATCATCCGCTCCCACCATACTTACCACTTTTTATCTTTCTCCTACTCATCCATCCCATTACACTGGTCTGGGCATTGGGTTGGCCAAATATTTAAGGGTTGTAGCTTACCTTGTGGGAAGAAGGGGCTAAAGGCCTAGAGGGTAAAATTAGTTGGAAAAAGATAAAATCCAAAAATGAAACCTCGAGATGCTTCACCCAGGGATCCCCGAGAAAGAAGTAAAAATCTTCTCAGCAAGAAACAGAGGGACCCATAAAAATAATAAAACAAGACCTGGTTAGAGGATAGGGGGTGTCATCACAAGCCAGCCTATTAGGTCCATGGGAATTTAGCGGTATGACACTACTAGCAGTTGGTCACCATGCCAGGGTAGTGGTTCTTGGTGGCATAGATAAGGGAAAGGGGGTCTCATCACGAACCAACATTCTCATTTTCATGAAATTCTTGTGGGTAACATTGCCACCACTGGTCACCATGCCAAGGAAGTGTCACTTAGCCAGCTTCTTGAAGAAAAATAAATAATAAAAAGAAAAAAGGCATGAATGGGCTTGGAAACATTTGGATCCATGACAGGTGCAACTCACCCTCTACAAAGGCACCCATAGGTAATCCATCCATTTCCCTACTATCACTGCACCCCTTTCCTAGAACTCACATATCCACTTCACCCACTCACATGGCTTAGATTTGATCTCTTCTGGAAACACCCCACATCTAGTGAGAATTATCCCAATAGGATGCCCTGTCCCTTCCTCCAAACTTGGCTTGTAGATTAGTATAATGTCTTTGAGCACTTGTCCGGGTAAAAGGTGTTTTATGCACATGTTTAATAAATTTGATGATTAGATGTGATTGACATTGCTATGATCCCTATGACTTATGATCCCATGGAGGGCGTCTCTGTTGATGTGCAGGACCATACCCGATGGACAGGTACACATGGGAAGATGATTAGTTCAGACCTTCATGGGGCTGAAAGCCCGTCATATGGATGTTGAGACCCTAGCAGGGGGCATAAACAGATCAGAGGGTTTTCACCGGAGAAGAGGAGGACGTTCCACTGGAGGCATCTGAGCATACCTGTACCCAGGGGGGTTGTTCCCTTTCCACTAGGACATTGGCCCTGGTTATGATTTCATCTAGTACTATGGAGGCTTTGGGAGGCAGTTATGTGCCAAGTGGCACATGTGGCAGTTTTCGGAGGCCCAAGGAGGAGTAATGTTTTTCTCCAAGGGGCCAATGTTGCCCTAAAGGGGACTAAAGTCACCCTAAAAGGGGACTAAAGTCACCCTAAAAGGGCATCACGTCACCTTTTATGCTTGATTAGGGTTTTAATTATGACATTTAATGTAAAACAATATTTTGATATATTTTTGGCCATGTCGGCCTTTTGTGACCTAAAAATAAAATTAAGGTCATTGCTACTGTATAAATAGAGAGATAAAACTCTCTTTTTCTCATCATCTTTCACTCACACTTGTGTGAGGTCTGAAATTTGCATCCCTTCTACGGTTTTTGGTTGAGATTTTGGTGCACTTGTTGAAGGAGGCTTCTTTTTGGTTATCTTTGGAAATTTTCTTGGTGGATGGTTTATAACTAGGGTTTAGCTTGATGAATACTTGGTGAATGTAAGTGAATTCCTACAATCCTTCTTTTACTTGAATGGTTGTAGTATTTTTACTTGCATTTTGTTAATGAAATTGTTGGAATAAACCCTAGGAAATAAGCACATGTCAGTGTCCTTGTTTTAATTACCATTTACCTACTAGATTATGTCAAGGAGTCATTTGACCTGTTGAAGACATTGTTAGGGCCTTGCCATTGTAACACCCTACCATTTACTCTTCATCCTAGCTAGTTTTACTTTTTTATTGAGCTCAAGAAAGAGGAAAACATGATAAGGAATAGGGTTACCTACACCTTAGTAAACCGTTTTCCCTTAGGGTTTGATGGTTGAATCCTTGGATTACCAACACTTTATCCATCAAATTCCTCTTGTCCTTGGCCCTACTATTATCATCTTGTTCGTTCAATTCTTGCAGCTATCTTTTGACTCAATTTTCCCTATGAATGCACAGATCTAAGACTTCTTGCTTGAGTGCTTTGATCACAATCTTCAAACATCCAAATATCTTTGAACAACTACTAACACACTTTAACCCTAACTTAGATTGACTTGCTAACCCTATTGTTTCCATTGTCCATTTGATTCATAGTCATACCTTGCAGAAATTAATGTTTCTTCAAGCAATTGGAAGGATAAATGCATAGTAGTCTTTGCTTCTAATGAATGTTGGTATTGTGACATTGATGATAAATCATTCTTGTTCATTTTTAAGCTTCTTTTAAGCATTTATTTGAAGTAATGTATTCTGACTATTGCTACTATACATCTTTGATTGCTTCATCAATATATTAGTCAATTACTTTATTTGAGAAAGTCTTTGATTATATGAAGTACTAACCAGCAAGTGACCTTGCAAATGTAGTTTCATGTTGCTTTGTTCCGAGCACGTACATTTCTGGTTGTTATTATTTTTAATGCTTGTTTAGCTGGACTTTCTGATCGGTGGTGACTTGTGAGAGGGAAACTTTTACTTAGCCTTAAACCTTTGCCTTCTCAAAACCCCAGGTCACCGGGGATCTCTCCCCTGGGCCTACCACCCTAAATAGAAATGGAAATCCTATTGAGGTGACAATGATAAGATAGTCTCATGTTACGTCAGTTTTTCTTCATTTACCTTTCCTTTACATCCAGGTACAAACTGCACGATAACAAGCCTCATTGTAAACATCATCATCTTCTTGCGAATGAGTGTAGCCATCACATCTCTTCTCATAGATAAGATGCCACCATTCTAGCGAGTCATTCACTCTGTAATTTTACAGTTTCTGTACATTATCTCATTAATAAAAATTGTGTATTAATGTATCTCTGTGTTTATTGCAATATTTCTATGTATCTTGCAATATCTCTGTATATTTCATTGTTATATCTCCACTTTAATTTTGTTCTCAAAATAAATCTGAATCAATGGTATCAGAGCAGTTTGCTCATAGGCGTTTCTTAGTGCATGTCCCCAACGAGGTCAAGCTACAAAGAGTTGGGTCTCGAACTATTTTCCCTTGAGGAAAACCTCTCTTGTCAGCCCAAGCGGCCTCCCATGGCAGAAAAAAAGAGAGGCGCAGGAGCAGAAGATCCCATCAAGCTGTTGTTTGCGGAATCCCTCATGCAATAGAGGAATGTGATGTTGGAGAATTTTTCCGAAATACTTCAATGATTGTCGACAATAACAGGCACATCTTCGTCATGCAGTCACTTTGGAGATGCTACTCCGTTCAAGGGACACGTTAATTTTGATATTCTCGTATTTGAAGGTCAGATCGATGCATATTCTTTGGAAAAATGGTTAAATTTGCTAGAAGGTTATTTCTTCGTTCACAATTTTTCCTACAGAGAAAAGATCACCTTTGCACTCCTCAAGGCTCTCCCCCATGTCAAACATTGGTGGGAAACTTATTGGGAGAAAAATTCCACATAGGAGTCTGGAATATTTGGGGTTGATCCCACTTGAGATTTTTTTATGAATGCAGTCAAGGAGCAATTTTACCCTATGGGAAACTATGATGACCAGTACTTGAGGTGGACCACGCTAGATCAAAAGCGAGACCAAATAGTGTCAGAGTTCACAAATACCTTCCATACCTTGCACACAAATTTGGGTATCAAAAATTTTGAGCGGCATCTGGTTCTGAAATACCGCGAGGCTCTACACAGGTACATCCAAACCGAAATGGAGTTTCTGGACATCACATTGGGAGCTGCTTATAGATATACTGTCAAAATTGAGAAGAAATTTAATCAACAGAACAAGCGTGAATTTGGGTTTGGAAATCCGCAACAACCAAAGTACAGTAAAAGTGTTAAGTTTTAGTGGTGCTATTAAGTTCTTTTCAATTTTCTAGAGAATAACAACATAAGTAGGATCATAGAAAGAAACACAATCACAAGGTACAAAACATTTTATCTTGGGAAACCCTCATGGGGGAGAAAACCCACCAAAAACTTCCTCAATAATAGATTGCTAAAACAATGCCAAGACTTAAGACACAATCACCAAGAAAATACTAGGACTGAGCATGTGTCTCTCTTCTCTTTCTTGCAACTGCAGCTTCCTTCAAAAGATGCGCACTAGAAGTGTGAGTGAGTGAATGAATGAGGTGCCATCCTCACTTATAAATACTAGTTGAGGAGGTGCTAGGGTTATGTATCTTCATCAAGTAGGGCCAACATCTTCCAAGCATGGTTAAAACCACTTCATAAACCCCAAGGGACAACTTTACAAATACCACAATATAATTATGGTTTGACCAATCCACAAAAGGGGATTTGGTCTTATACAAGACCCAACATGATCAATCCACAAAAGGGGATTTGATCTATAAGATAATAACTAAAATATAATTAGAATATTCTTCGAAGTTAGAATATTTCAACACTCCACCTTAACGAGAAGGGTATTATACTGACATAACCCAATACAACATCATCAGGAGAGAGAGGTCATCAACATCTCGAACATTGACTGAGACATCTACAAATCATCAAAAGTTTTTCTCATCATCAATGTCATCATCCACAACATGGAGTTTGGTGTAGTATCACCATCATTATCAACATGAAGCTGGAGTAACATCATCATCCTCTTCAACATGAGGCTGGACTAACATCATCATCCTCATCAGCATGAGGCTAAAGTAATATCATCATCATCATCACCATGAAGATGAAATAACATCATCATCGTCATCATCAACATCATGAAGTTGAAGCATCAACATCAATAGCATGAAGCTTAGAATAACAATATCACCAACACGAGGCTGGTTCACCATCATCAACAACATGAGGCTGGAACAACATCATCAACGACACAAGGTTGATACAACATCATCAACAACACGAGGCTGAAACAACAACATCATCATCACGAGGCTGAGACAACAACATCATCAGCATGAGGCTGAGACAACAACACCATCAGCATGAGGTTGATATAACAACATCATCAACACGAGGCTGAAATAACAACATCATCAACATATGGCAACAGAATGAGGAGGGTGCAACAACAACATTTTTTGGTACTTTGGCAAACTGTCCTTACCGGACCTTCGGGATCTGCCCAGGAATAAAAAAGATTCCCTAGGATATAAAATCCTTACGGGGCTACCACGTGGTACTGTAACAGATCATCCTTACCGGACCTTCAGGATCTACCCAAGAATCAAAAGATTCCCTAGGATATAAAATCCTAACGGAGCTACCACTACTGACCATAACTGGCATATACATGCATAGGTACTCTGACAGACCATCCTTATCATACCTTTGGGATCTTCCCAAGGATGATCAATCCCCTAGGATATAAAATCCTAACGAAGCTACCTGTTGTTGGTCAGGATACTATAGTATCATCAACATCACTCCCCCTTTCGAGGGAGGTCCTTTCGGACAACACCAAGTTCGTCTCGGAATTACTCAAACTTCACATGAGAGAGAGGCTTGGTCAACACAACTGCAACCTGCTCATCTGTGCCAACATATTGGAGCTTTATAGCTCCCCTCTTCACCATATAAAGAACGTAGCGAAATCGCATCTCTATGTGCTTCGACTTATCATGGAACAATGGGTTCTCCATCATCTTTATGCAACTCTGGTTATCACATAGAATCACGGTGGCTTCCATCTCCAGATCGAATAGACCTGTCAACAACTTCTGAAGCCATATGGATTCACAGTTGGCAAAACATGTTTCAATGTATTTCGCTTCTTTCGTACTGAGAGAAATACTGGATTGCTTCCTGCTTTTCCATGAATTCATGGCTGACCCTAAACTAAAACAACATCTTGAAGTTCTCTTTCTATCAGAATCACTTCCAACCCAATCTGAATTAGTATAACCATACAGTCTGAAGTCATGATCTCCAATATAATAGAGACCATAATCCAATGTACCCTTAAGGTATCTCATCACATGATTTGCAGCTACAAGGTGAACATGTTTGGGCTCTACTAGATATTTATTCAAGGTGTTCACAACAAAGCATATATTTTTCCTGGTATTCGTCAGACACATCAATGAACCAATAATCTGTCTGTACAGAGTAGCATCAACCAACTCTGATGAAGTATCAACCAGGAGCTTCAAATATGTTTCCATGGGTGTGTTCATGGATTTATATTCCAACATGTCAAATCTCTTTAGTATTTCAACTGCATACTTCCCTTGGTTAAGGAAGATCTTCTCTGGGCTCTGCCAAACTTCAAGACCTAAGAAATAATGCATCGAGCCTAGGTATTTCATATCAAACTCTACAACGAGCTTATTCTTATACTCTGTGATGAGATTTTCTTCTCCTGTTAAGAATAAGTTATCCACATACAGTAGCAGTATAACTGGCTCATCATTCATAACCTTGAAGAAAATGTTAGAATCAACTTTACTCTTGGTAAAGCCCAAGCTCCTCAAAAAATTATCAATCCTTCCATACCAAGCTCTTGGAGCTTGCTTCAACTTGCATATATGAGTCTCCATGTCCTGTACTTTGAGACCAAATTTTCACATCTCATTGTACCAACCTGGTACACTTTCTTAGTTGCAACTCAATCTGCATAATCATGTGCTAGCTCTATGTGTTTTCTTCAAAATACTACCTGTCTCACTTCCTAAGAGTATTTCCTCTACTCTCTTTGCAACTCTTCCTCTGGGACTGAGACTCTGCGTCTGTAGCTTCTTTGAAGCTGAGAATCACTGTAGCTGATGAACCCTTGAGAGTAGTTCCTCTATTCAATTATGGAAACAACTTCATTTGAACTAAGAGTGGCTCAATAACTGATACTGAAGTTAGATTTTATTCTTTTATGGAGGTAACTCAATCTCAAATACATGGACTGCCCCCCCTGAATCTCATACTATATCGGAATCATGGTTGTTCTGGTTGTCTTTATGAATACTGGAACTATTTCTTCAATTACTGGAGCAAGTGTCTCATCATAGTCTTCTCCCTCTTGCTGGGAGAATCCTCTGGACACAAATCAGGTTTTGTAAATCTTTATATTGTTATATGCAACATGCTTGATCTATTAGATCAATATTGGAAGTCACCACTGACTTCCTTTCTAGTCTTAAGGAAAAATCCATATCCCATTCCTTCTGACTAGATTCCTTCTCTATTACTGAAACAGGGGAATATTCCCAGGAGATTTCATGTCTCCTGGAGGTTTCTGAAGATATGATCTAGTCTTCTAAACTCATGGAATCTATCTGTCAGTATCTTCATCCGATCCTTTCTGATTCATAGTGTTGAATACCAAGTCTTAATATGAAAAGTTGAGTCAGACTTCAAACCAATTATACTTCCTGTCAAGGTGGCTTCATTATCCATTGACCAAGTCTACTGTGAGTTCTATTCTAATATTCAGTCATATTTGGATCCTTCTAATCTATATCTCAAAAGTAGCTTCTTCTTCATCTTCTTTGGTACATGGATGTATATGGTCATGTATACAACTTGAATAGTCTGCTTCATGTCTCATCTAATATGTTGTCTCCTGCAACCATCACTATAGCTCCCTTAGGGTTATCACCTGTGACTTGCCCGAAACAAGGACAACAAGGGAGAAAAAACAAGCAAGAATAATACTCTTTATAATAATAATAAAACAATAGCATGAAGTCAGAGTAGCTCCTTTAGAGCTATCACTTGTGACCTATGTGAAACAAAAAGTAAGAAATACAATAATAGGAAATGAGAGCAACACTCTTCTAGTGTTGTGATCAATCATTCCTCCATGGTAACCTGGAAACAAAACAAGATGTTTCTCCTAGAGGAGATGTTAGTTATATCTGGTAAATGATTACAATAAGAATGTATCTCGATAATGCTCACATGCTACCAAGTATAAATATTTTCAAAGATTGTTATCACAAATATAGTATTTACTTGTAAGTTATCAAACTTGACATATGCAAATTTGAATCTTATCAAATTAATCAATCAAACCTAGAACCTGGGGTCTTTGTCCTCAAGAATGAGTGTTGTTTCTTTTATTTTGAGTCTCCTTCTCTTAATATGACACATGTTATCTTCAACTTGTCCTCTGTACTATAATGTTCCTGACTTGGATAGTCTAGGAAACTCTACTAATGTGTGTGTAGGATTAATTGTTTACAACATATAAACGATCATACAAATAACAAATGCGACAAAAGTCTGCAAAGTTTATATTATGATATCTTTGCAGAGTACAAATGTGGAATGCGGCTGAATAAAAATGAATCACTCGGCTAGATCAAATGACAAAAGGACATTAGCCTGAATACAATAAGAAAACTAAATGATAATACTCGATAATGTTGGAAATACTAATACAACTGAGAGGGGGGGGGTGAATCAGTTGTTTATAAGCTTAAACAATTTTACACCTTCTTAACAATTATTAATATTTATTCATGTGTTACCAAGCAGCATACAGTATATGGACAGTTAGAGTAAAAATCATCAGTCACACATAAAATACACACAGAGACAGATTTTCACGAGGAAACCCATAAAGGGAGAAAACCTCTTCTTCTTCGAAATGATAGGCAGT
>ML793373.1:352287-371428 GCA_009831015.1 Picea engelmannii | reverse complement strand
TATATATATATATATGAGATATAAATTGTCTTTAAGATGTAGGATAGTCGGTGATGTATTGTTAAAGCACTTCGTGATGTTAAGTTATCGATTCGAAATTTACAGGGATAAAACATCCAATCATGTTAAAAGTTGATGTAGCTCCAAATACGATTCGTGTGTATAAAATAATTTTTTTAATTAACATTTTAACACAATGTGATAAATTTTATATCAAAATTTTTATGTGTTTTCTGAGTAGTTAATGGTTCATTGTTAGATACCATTCATTGGATTAATTAATTTTTCATTGGCTATGATCTCAATATTTGTCTTAGCTCTCATATGCGACGACAAACAAACTATTTAATTAAAACATGGATGGATGAGATATCATTGATGGTTCACAACTTTTATGAGCAAGTAACCTGTGTAGCGTCCCTATTGTTAGCCACAATCTTTAAGAGACTTGGTGCATATTGCTTGCCCTAAATCAAGGCGTGTCCTTGTATATCCAACCCCTTTCATGTACAAAATGCACAATTTGTCCATATTTCATAGTCTTTAGGTTATACAAACTAATTATAGAGATTTCAGAAAATTTAAAATAGTTTAGTTGGCTCGTGAGTCCAAATTAATACATTGCCTTTTGGGGGGCGTATATGACGGGAATCAACTTGCCACGGTGCAAGCAGAGTGATTTTGGGGCTTATAGAAGTTTCTACATTGTGAGGCTTGCTTTCTTACGTTGGGCCCACTGCACATGGAGTACGAGAGATTTATGAAAGCGTGTCGGGCCGACAACACACAGAGTACGAGAGCTTTATGAAAGCGTGTTGGACCCACTGCACATGGAATACAGATCTTTATGAAAGCGTGTCGGGCCCACAACACACCAAGTACGAGAGCTTTATGAAAGCGTGTTGGGCCCACTGCACATGGAATACAGAGCTTTATGAAAGCGTGTCAGGCCCACAGCACATAGAGTACGAGAGCTTTATGGAAGCATGTTGGGTTCATTTAAGCGTGTTGGTCCCATTGCACATGAAGAGCAGTCTTCGCCATACATCAATTATAACTGCAACCTTAAAAGTATCATTGAATTATACAACTAAATTTAGAATGGAGGTATTGGGTTGGTGTGGATACCATAGTTTAGAAGGGTTGGCTAAGAAATAGTAGATTATTTCGTATTGATTGACGTAGACAATGTCGGCTCTGGGGAGCTGCTTGGGCAGAATAGAGAGTTGTTGTCGAAGTTGTGTGTTGTAGAATTTCACTGCGTCATTGTAAGAAATCGAGCACCAGTATTGATCGAAATCGTTGGCGGTGTGACTGAAGTAAGTGAGCCAAAAAGGTCCATAGCCTTGAGGCCCAATGCCCTCACCCCCTCATTGTACAGCTCCTGGTCATACACATACATGCAATATTCAAACGAAATTTAATCATCCATTCATTCATCATGAACCACCTGAATAGTTCCATTCCAGAAAGGAATTAGTTGTTGATTGATGGTACCTGGACAACCCTTTCTACAAAATTGGTAACCTTGGGAAGAATGGTCTGCTTGGCCTGGACGGGGGAGAGCTTGAGGCTCTTGTACGCATTACCGAAGTTGTTGCCCCCATCTCATCCCAGCTCATTTCAAATTCAAAAATGGGGCGTGGAGGGAATAATGTACAACTCGTCTCATTTAAAATATTCAAATAATTTCAAATTCAAAAATGAGCGCGGAGGCACATTCACGCCGTTCATTAAATGAGTGCTTACGCCGTTCACTGTCAACAACGTTGTGTCATGCCGTCTGGTTGAGTGAACCACCGAAGGATGGAGCGGGAATCGGAAAAGGGAGTAGCATGGATGCGCGGCGAGATGATGCATGGATGTGCGAGGGTACCATGGTGTTGCATGGGCATCCAGTCTGCAGAGTCTTAAAGACTCTGTAGCAGGTTGGATATTTCTCGCCCTAGATTCATTATACGAATTTATTGGTCCAACTAACAACTTCATTTACTGACCCATCTCTTCATGGGCCACCACAGAGGGCGTCCATCTTCCTCCAGTCAGCATGAGGACGTATAGTTGTTTGTTAGTCAAAAATAAAAGCAACAAATATCTTGTTGTTGCTGTAAACAAAATTCGCCCAATCTGATAAAAAGGGTGTATTCTTGTTGAAATACAAGGAATGGTTACTTACTTCTTACATTCATCATTTTGTTATTTCATTTTCTGTATATTTATATTTGTGCAGCGTTTATTTCTTATGTGTCAGTGTATTTTATTGTTGCATTCTTAATTTTGCAAATAGAATTGTAGATCAATTGGTATCATACCCTGGATCCAAGCCAACTTATGCTTAGCCACAAAATTCAAAAGAGAGGCCATCCAACAATTTTCTATTTTCTAGAGCCAAACGTCCTTCTCAGGATTTTTTGTGCACCCTCCTCATGGATTCCATCACGTTCATCTTTCACCATTCTCCACATGCCCTCTTCAAGGTACTGAGTGCCTTCTCAGTGCACTTAGGAGTTCAATGATTCTCAGTGCAACATCCAGTGACATATCGACATCTGTGGTGGATAAAAACTATGTCGTCATGAAGAGAGCTATCTATAGAGAATTTTCCATCCACTACCACAACTCCAACTCATGATTTAATGATGGTTCTCCAGGAGCTACTCCATTTGCAATAGCATAGATCTCCAACATCCATGCAACTCGATATGCGCTTCCAATTACCAAACTTTACAGGCCAAATGAATGGCGAGAATGTCGACTCTTGGCTTCGCAGTCTTTCCACATACTTTTGTACATGTCCTGAGATGAAAAAAACCATGAAGCTTCAGATTGCCAATATGCAACTCGAGGGAATTGCACAAACATTGTGGGACACTCAGCTAGATAATTTCCTAGGTCATGGATAGAGGCGACTCGATCGAGACACATATACCACACATTACACCATGGGATGGATTCTACTAGGCTCTCTGAGAGTGCTTCTACCCAATGGGATATCGCTATAACCTCCTCGCCATATGGTTGTAGCTCTGAAAAATTGCTAATCATTCCATCCAAGGATACATCAACATCTTCTGCAAAATGTGCATCCATCTCCACATCACTGATCTAGAAGAGGCATTGATTGTCAAGTTCAATTTTTTCTTATTGCTAATCATATGTCATGATGTAGATATGTTTGACAGTCCTTCCCTGGACAAGTATTTTCTTCGGGCCTTGACCATGGAATGTAAGGTGGTACCTCAAATCCATTCTCCTCAAGCTCGAGTTGGACCATCCACTCATGGTAATTTTCCTACCCTCCCATCAGCTGGCCCATAGTGCTTCCCCGCCTCATCCCATAATGCGTCCTGGTGTTCTTTCCATAAGACCAATTCAAACTATTTTTTTGACTACCGTGCACTTAAGAATCTACGCAGCAATAAAAATTTGTTTGTCGAGATTGCTCCAATCGACTCCCCTGGAAATCTTGAAGTGGTTTCCCTTGATAACCCTACTTAAGTAGATCCTTCCCTCATTTTAATGACCTCCAATGAACCAGACACATCTATTAATCCTCTCTTCTCCCATAATTTCCAGATCAAGCATGAATTTTCCACCCTCATTATGGAAAATGGTATCCAAAAGAACCTCGTGTCATAGGAATTGGTATAATGCCTCCAACTATCCACTATTTTGCATCCATCCCTATACCAACTTGGTTGGGTACAAAAGGGTGGCCCTCATCTCACATTATCTAAGTGTTGTGTAGTCACCTTCGCCATTGGTCCCTTTCGCGATACAGTCACATGTGATGTCTCCCCTATGGATTGTGCAGACTTATTACTTAGCCTCCCCTGCCAACATGCTCGATACGTTGTATACCATGCCAAACCCCACCAATATCATCTGCAACTAGACGAGTGCACCTATGTTCTCATATCATCTGCTCCTAAACCCACTCTGTCACTTACCAACAAAGCAACAATTAAGCATGTTAGTATCAATAAATGTGTCTCCTATGCTTATGGCGCCCTATTAAACCCGATAATTTTTCCACTCCTACACCTCTAGAAATGATCCCCTTGCTCGACGAATTTGCTAATTTATTCACACAACCCACATGATTACCCCCGTCTCACTCTAATGATCATTCCATTGACCTCATACTAGGTGCATCCTTACCCAATGCCCCTTCCTACCGCTTCGCGCCTCGAGACGCTTATGAAATTAAACGCCAAATTAGCCAAATTCTGGAATCCGGCCACATCAATCCTTCATCATCTCCCTGTGCATCCCCTGCCTTTATTATCCCTAAGAAAGAAACTTTCGAGTGGTGCCTTGTAACTGACTACCGTGCCCTCAATAAAGCCACTGCTAAAAACTGATATCCCCTTTCCTGGATCAAGGATTTTTTGGACCACCTACAAGGAGCTTTCTTCTTCACTAATATGGACTTGATAGTCAGGTATCATCAAGTGCGCATGCAAACAACAAACACATGGAAGACAAAATTCAAGACCAAATTTGGGCTTTTCGAGTGGATGGTAATGCCATTCGGGATGATGAATGCACAGACCACATCCATGCTCCTCATTAATGACATCTTCAGACCACACCTAGGTAAGTTTGATCCAGGTGAATATTGGTGGCCACCCACCTGTTCCATATTCCAACTAGCTCATCTGGACAATTTTTAGTTCAACACGTTTCTCTGTAATGGGGACACTTCTTTGTAGTTGTGGGTTATGCACTTACGGGGCTATCATGAAGCCCTACACAACATCTAGGTGGATATTGGTGGCCACCCACCTATTCCAACTATCTTATTTTTGGAAGTTTTCATGTCAATACATCATCTTTATGTACTTCCAGGTCCTTTTTGGGGATCTACACAATATTTTATTAGCTTTTCACATTCAAACTGTAGACAGAGTTAGAGTTTTATGGAATAATGTGTAGTTCTTGAAAATACCTTTCCAACGGGCTATCACACGCCTAAAACGAAGATCGTATGAAAAAATTAAGACCCTGGGAAGTTAATGTACTAACTTACCCAAACGGGGCCCACATGACTTTTGGTGCTTCATCTCCTAGGGTTAGGTTTTTGGATGTCTAGGGTTTTGGCATTCATGTTTATCATAAAAAGGCCTCCAGAGCCTCATTGTAATCATCTTCTTGCAAATGAGAATAGTCGTCACATCTTTTCTAAGAGATAAAGATGCCACCATTCTAGTGAGTTTTGCACTCTGTATTTTTACAACCTCTGTACAATTCTTTCATGAATAGAATTCATGTATTTCTGTATTTCTCAGTTTCTGGAAATTTTTATGTGCATTTCACTGTAATATATATGCTTTCATTTTGTTCCGAAAATAATTCGGATCAAAGTTTGTCGTTATTTATTTGGATGATATTTTGATCTTCAGTAACTCTTGGAAAGACCATTTGCAACATGTGCACAAAGTGCTTTAATTGTTTCGCGAGCATAAGTTGCAGGTGAAGGAAAATAAGTCCTTCTTTGGACATAATTTCATCTAGTACTTGGGATTCATAGTGGATACCCAAGGTGTGTGCCTAGATCCCTCAAGCATGCAGGATTTGGCGCAATGGCCAACGCCATCCAATGCGCATGACCTCAAAAGTTTCATGGGGGGCATCAATATATACAAGAAATTTGTCTCCCACTTCTCACAGCTGGCTCAACCTTTGCATCAATTGTCACATCAAGCAATTTTTCTTTGGATTCTAGAGGCTAAGAATCATTTTATGAAATTGAAAACAACATTGTGTTCAACCCCTGTTCTAAGACTGTTGGATGTGAATCATCCATTTGAGATTGAGACAGACACCTCTCAATTCGCCATTGGGGTTGTACTTAAACATGGAGTTTATTCGGTAGTGTATCACTCTGAGACTCTTACAGAAGCCAAAGTCAACTACAACACATATGAAAATGAATTCTATAGCTTGGTACAAGCACTCAAGCAATTGCGCCACTACAGTCTCGGTAAAGAGACCATCCTGCATACCGACCATCATCTGCTGATATTCATCAAATCCTAGAGTAAGATACATGAACAATGCCATTTAAAGTGGGCAGTGTATCTTCAACAATTTCACCTGGTTATTAAATATAAGAAGGGGACCTCCAATAAGATGGTGGACTTGTTAATTCAACCCCCAATGCAATGTGTTGTGCATCTTATGATGCATGGAAGGACATGCATGCTACAAATCCATGTTTTGATGAAGATTGGCATGCTTTGCAACAACATATTGTCATCAACCAAACTCCCTTTTTGGACTGCACCATTCGTGAAGGGTGGCTCTACAAACTCAATCGGTTATCCATGTTGAAGACCGTCTCATTCTAATCCGAGAAGCACATGCATCTTCTTGTGGTAGGCATTTTGGCACATCCAAAACCATCCTCAATGTCCAGTGCCATTTCTACTAGCCTGCATTATCCAAACAAGTGGAAAAATTCAGTTTTACTTACTCCCTTTGTTCACAAAGTAAGCCATCTAACCATCTGCATGGTTTGTACCAACATCTCCCAGTTCCTTCTCGTCCATGGGAATCCATTTTCATGGAATTTCTGAGTGGTATCCCTCCCACATTTCGCAAGCATAATGATATTTGGGTCGTAGTTTTTTGTTTCTCTAAGATGGCTCTATTCATTCCTTGTCATAAAACTAAAACAGTTGCACAAACCACCAACCTCTTTTTCCATCATGTATGGCCCCATTTCGTCTTACCCAGTAGTATCATTTCAGATTGTGACTCCCGCTTCCTCAGTACCTTCTGTTGTACTCTATGGTATTCGCTCGGATGCCAACTCTATTTCTCCACCACATTTCACCCCCAAACTGACGACCAAACATAGGTTGTCAACCACACTCTAGTCCACTCTCTTCGCAACTACTTTTCTAAAAGTAAGCAATGTGACTCTTATTTGCACTTCATTCAAAACAATTATAACAGGGCCACCCACTCCTCCACATGCTTCTCCCCTTTTTAGGTTTGTCTAGGATTTCAACCAAGTGCACCCTTAGAGTTACCACTCACTCTTGAATCCTCGAGGTCTACACGACAAAAACAAGAACAACAATCAACACAAAGTTTCATCCACAACATTGCACAGTGACATTCCCAAGTAGTAGAGGCATTGCAAGCAACAAAAAAATGCACCAAGTAGAGGCACGATAAACAATGCACACCATTGTTTTTTCAGCGTGGCGATTGAGTGTGGCTATTAATGGACAAGCATAATTTTCGAGGATGACATCATAAGCTATACCATTTCCATTATGGTCCATACAATGTGCTCGAAATAATTGGCGAGAATGCTTATCGCCTAGACTTGCCACCACAACTCGGCATCCACAATGTGCTCAACGTCAACAATCTCAAGCTATTCTAACCACCA
This sequence comes from Picea engelmannii, assembly GCA_009831015.1. Lineage (NCBI taxonomy): Eukaryota > Viridiplantae > Streptophyta > Pinopsida > Pinales > Pinaceae > Picea > Picea engelmannii. The sequence goes on along the minus strand of ML793373.1, from coordinate 364,020 downwards.
CTCCTTGAGGAAACAGTTATGGTATATCATCCAGTGGAAAATATACCTGATTTCCAGCCTCCTCTGCTTGCAAACACCATTCTAGACTCTCGGACTCACAACACTCGCCAACAACAATATCTTTCCTACCTTGTGGGCCGCAAGGGCTAGAAACCTCCACAGGCCAAATGGATGTCTTCAACAACATTACAACCTTCTTTCCCTCACTTGTTGACAAAAGAAGGGACGCTTCCCGATCTAAAAAAGGAGGAATTGGGCCCCCAGAGAGGGTGCCCATCTTCCTTCGCTAATCAACATGAAGACATATAGTCATTTCTATTGCAAACTTCCCTTGTTAGTCCAGTTGAGCAGGGCGGTTCCTAATAAATACTTAGCATGTTTTTTTTTCCATCAAACAGTTAATTAATAAAAAGTGAAACAACGTTTGTCAATCAGAAACAAAAGCAACAAGTCTTTTTCTATTGTTGTAAACAAAATTTGCCCAGTCTAATAAAAATGGTGTATTCTTGGTGAAATACAAGGAATGGTCACTTACTTCTCACTTCCAACATTTTGCACTTTCATTCTCTACATATTTGTATTTGTGCAACATTTATTTCTTGTGTGACATTCTATTCGATTGTTGCATTTTTAATTTTGCATATAGAATTGTGGATCACTTCATCACTCGCATTCGAACATGTGCATTGGAAAGAAACCGAGAATTTTGGAGAGTTGTTGTGAACCTGAATATTGAAATGAAGGGAGAATGGTTCAGATGCAGAGAAAAATATATAAACCATGAAGTGAGAAGTAAAACCCTTGGATTAGATAACTGTCACAAACATTTTTTTAAAGTTGTCTGAATCTATTTTTTAAAAGTCGTCTGAATCTAGAAATATGGCCCGAAGACGTTGTTGGTGATATTAAGAACAATATCCCCTATCAAAAGACATGTATCTCCTCATGCTACCTCTAATAACTAGTGCATGCCCAGGGAATATTGTATAAAAAAATAACAATAGAAACCAAAAGTATGCTTTTAGCCTGGAGTTGCTTTTCCAATTAAAATTGAAAAAAAAAATGTTTTCAAGTTTAAAATGTTGTGAGCATCATTTAACATGATTCAATGGTGCTAGTTAGATTATTGACACAACATTGTCATTTATTTTTTTCATGATCTTTTACGATATAATTGCAACATCTATCATTTATTTTGTTCATGATCTTTTACGATATAACTCTATCAATTATTTCATTTGTTATTTGGTTCCTCTTGCTACCTCTGGTCACTAGCATAGGCCCGGGGAATATTGTATAAAAAAATAACAAAAACCAAAAATGTGCTTTTAGCATGGAGTTTCTTTTCCAATTAAAATTGAAAAAATGAAAAATTGTTTTCATAGGCGAAAAACACGAAGCAAACCCATGATATGGATAGGGTAAATTAGCTTGAAATAGAAACCATTGTATAATATCCTTAAAAAACAAAGGTTGAAATGCATCAAGCTATGCTGTCAGAAATTTTATAAATCTTGTTAGTCCTTGCCAAAGAAGGGACTATAGTTTTCGCTTGGTTCGTTTCACTACATTATTCGGTTTGTTTTGGAGACAAGATCTAATATTATGCACTTGATAAACTATGATAACCTACTTTCCCGACTACCTTCATCTATTTAGTTTTTAATTTCCAATTTTTTATACAAACAAAATTATTTTCTTAATTCTATAATTGTAGTTACTCGATTTTTTATTTGTTAAGGGCATTGTGATTTGAATTTATTGCCCTAGTGTAAGAGAATGTATTTTCACTCTTTGTTACAATTAAAAATTAATTTAAAAACAACAATTGCTACAAATTACATGATTGGTGCAGAGACTTTATAGATAGACAGGTTACTATAGTCGATGCAATACAAACGGTGCAGTCGAGGTTTTGGCATTCGAGGCTCACCGCCTCAACGCCTCACCACTTCATAGCCTGCCTACTACCCATACATTACTGAACATTGGTTGATTGTTAAGGGTTATTTACTGCATTCATTAACCATTCCTCTCCTTTACTTGATTTCTTCATCGAGGCTCACCGCCTCACCACTTCGCAGCCTGCCCACTACCCATACATTATTGAAGTCTGGTTGACTCTTAAAGGCTCTTCATTGTGTTCATCAACCATCCCTCTCCTCGACTTGCTTGCTTCGCTCGATATGGAGGGAGGATTCTCTGGACTGGCTGACCGAAAGGCAAGGTTGGCGATTGGGATGCCACTACTTGAAAGCATAGATGGACTGACTATTCGTTTTTGTGATTAAGAGAAAATTAAATCGCATGGATTCCATGAAACCTTGAATAATAGATTAAGCCTCGCGATTGCAACATCTTGAAGCCCTTATATTTATAAAAAACCGTATGCGTTGTGTGATATTGAAAAATGCATACAAATCACTCAAAAGTGAAATGTGGGATGCTTTACATGAAAACTCACCTTAGTAGAATGACTAAAAAGAAGAAATTATGATTCTGCTACTTCAATCTTGTTTTCCATTTCTCTTTTCTGCTTCTCACGTTCCATGTTCAAGTTGCACATTTGGGTAAGTTCAGTCTTCAATTCTTTCATTTTTTGCAACTATTGTTCTACATTTGCAAAATGTTCAGTCTTCAAATATTCAATTATCTTATTCAAATACTCAATTTCACGACACTTCATTCTGAACTCTTTCTCCAAATCGAAAACTTTATGCACTATCCTATATATCTCTTTCTGCTTTGATAGAGGTTCATATTGAATCTTTCCCCCCTTTTCTTGCAATTCCTTTACCAATTTTTTTAGCTGGCATGATTCATCATCATATGCAACAATTCGTCAGGTAATATTACATTCAGATTCCCATGAGTTGGGAGGCCTTTTAGATATTTTCATACGGGAGTAACCCTCACTTGTCCAAAACTTTGGACTCTGTGGCGTAACAAAGTTCTTGTTACTTGCAAACTGTAGGTTTTGATGAAATTTGTAATGTTTCCAAGAAGAAATGCTAGGAACTTAGGGTGATTTTCTGACCCAATTGTGTTATTGTTTGAGTGTTTTTGCAGGTTTTATGTATCAGAATTGCGCTGAATGTATTTGATTGATATTTATAGAATATGAAACACAAATATAACACAACAATACATGTAGATAACAAGATACAAGAAATATAACACAAGAGAATGCTCAATAACTTCAAATCTGACCTTTATTTAGATAACAAGTTGACCTCCATACATGGGATCCACTGATCTAGAATAAAATAGATAAGATATGGAAGTTGGGGCTGAATATGCTTCCAAGATACAAAATAAGTGAATATGAAACCCTCCAGGTCCTCCAGTAGCAACATGCAAATATGAACAAGATCGATTTATTTCCCTTCTGAACTCTTGCACCCAGATCTGGCTGAGTTGCGCACTTCTTGGCTGGGAAACCTCTGGGAATTTCATACTCCTATGCTTTTCCCTCCAAACCACTTAAATCAACTATAGATATATATATTGGATGATGGTGAAGAATTGTGATGAGTCTCTCAGCTGTTGGGAGTGATCTTACCCTCCAACTCACTAGATCTACTATTTGCAGTGCACCCTCCTTCAGGAAATCCATCCAATGATCACAATAAATCAATATGCACATAAAAACCTCCAATAATTGGTGAAAAAGGGAGCTCTAGTCCTGAAAAATCCTCTAGGAAAGACATTATCTTCAAATCTCCCTTCTTTTACCCAAATCGAACTGATCTTCGTCTAGCAGTGCGCTACACCTGCAGAAAACCTCCTGATCTGCGCCCTGCGTCTTCCTTTCACTGTAGAAATCCACATGTAACCGAATATAATGGTGAGGGAGGAATATTTCACCTCCTTGGCCAATCTTGGACCAAGAACATAGGGATATTTCACCTCCTTGTTGGTCTGTAGGGTTTGTTTACTCAAAACTCTCAAAATGTAAGTTGCATAACTCAAAAAGAAAATAGTGAAAATGACATGAATACCCATTGAGGCGCCCTCCTCTTTATTTTATACCTCCATATTCTAATTTTTAGTTGAGTTACTTTATTGTATTTTCTAAAGTTATTACTTTCTTTTCTCCTTAAGTAAAATAACCCTTTTTCTGCGTTATTAAAGTCACTTTAATAATATAACATTAAGTTCCTCAGTGACACTTTAGCACTTCCTAAACCATTTTACCCATGGGACTATAGTCTAGAGGGGTTACTAGACTTATACATCCTTTAATTTTCTTGTCAAGGAGAGGGGAACATTAAAGTCTCCCCTACTAGAAATTTCTTTCCCATAAGCAATCCTGAATCTGTTTGTTGTAGCACCTGTTCACTCTCCCAAGTGGCATCTTTTACAGAATTTTTTTTCCATTTAACCAAGTATTCCTTAATGTCCTTGTTCCTTAGTTGTTTCTCCCTCACATTCAAAATCTCCTCTAGAATCAATATCAAGTGCCCTTCTTCATCAATTGGTGGTATCTCTTCATTAGCTACAACATGTTGTCCCAATGCCCTCTTTAGGCATGATAAATTGAAAACATTGTGGATTTTGCTTCCCTATGGTAATTATAATTCATATGCAACTAAACCAACTTTCATTTGCACCTTGTAAGGCCCATATAAACGAGGTTTGATCTTTTCAGTGCCATTTTTATTAATGGATGTTTTTTTGTATGGTTGTAGCCTCAAATACACCAAGTCCCCTACCTCAAAAGTGCACTCCACTCTGCACTTATCAACATATAATTTATGTTGGTTTTGAGCTCTTTGAAAATGGTCTTTGAGTTCCTTGAGAATGTCTTGACTTTCCCGTATCCACTCTTTGGTCATAGGGGCCTTGCTATCTCTAAGCACAATCTCAACAAAATTGAGGGGATCATAAATTTATAAAGATTTGAAGGGAGACATACCAATAGACATGTGGTGAGTGGTGTTGTAGAAGTATTCACCCATATAAATCCACTTGACACATGCTTTTTGTTGTCTAGATACATAATTGCAAAGGTGACCTTACACCCACTTGTTCACTATCTCAATTTTCCCATATGTTTGTGGATGGTATCTAGTGTTGGCAGTTAACTCAGTGTTGGGATTTATCTCAATACCCACTAGCCTAAACAACTCCTACAAAAAGATGCTCATAAATGTGTTGTCCTTGTCACTCACAATCGTTTTGGGTAATCCATGCAACCTGAAAACCTCCCTGAAAAATAGATCCACCACCTGAGATGAGTTGAAGTCCATGGAGATGGCGAAAAAGTGAGAAAATTTAGTCAAGAAATCAACTACATATGCAATTCTTCCCCTGTGCCTTAGGGAGACCTATAATGAAATCCATAGACACACTCTCCCACTTGCACTCTGGAATGGAGAGAGGCTATAATAGACCTGTTGGGTGAGTGTGATGATTTTTGTTCTGTTGGCAAGTGGTACACTCCTTGATGTGGCGCATGACATCTCCCTTAAGACCCTTCCAAGCAAACCTTTCCCTTATCTTCCTATATTATTTAAGGAATCCTGATGCCCTGCTAATGATGAGTCATGAAATGCTTGAAGCACCCTTTTTTTGAATAAGGACTCTGGAACTAGATAGATCCTCCCCTTGTAATAAATGATGTCATCAATGATCCTATACCTGTCATCCTGTAACTGTTCATCCATTAAATCACATGCAAGTTTGTTTTTAGAGCATTCCACCAATAGATGAGACTTACAATCAATTGATATCTCTGACATGGAGTATGTTGAGGGTCATCTAGACATGGCATCTAATACAACATTGTTCTTCCCCTTGAAATATTATATTTCAAAGTTATATTCCTGAACCTTGCTCACCCACTTTTGTTGTCTCTGATTAAGTTCCTTCTGCTCAATAAAGTACTTAAGGCTATTGTGGTCTGTTCTAACCACAAATTTCACTCCAACTAGATATTTCTTGAATTTGGTAAAGGCATGCATTATGGCTAGCATTTATTTATCATAAATGGTATACAAAAACTCAGACCCTATCAATTTGTAGATCTCATAGGAAATGGGATTCCTATTCTACATGAGAACAACTCCAACACCATCACCTGATGCGTCACACTCCAAGATGAAAGGTTGAGAAAAATCAGACAAGGATAATACATGACAAGTGCTCATCACCTTATTCATTTTGTTAAATGTTGATTGTGCCTCAATACTCCACTTAAATTCCCCCTTCCTAGTCAAATCAATTAGGGGTGCACAAAGTTGGGAGAATGCATTCACAAACCTCTTGTAATAGTTTCAAATGCCAASAAATCCCTTGAGTTCTATGAGTGTTTTGGGTGGGGGGAAATCAATGATGGCCTAGATCTTCTCTTSGTGAACCTATACCCCTTTCACTCCAATAATGTGTCCCAAGTAGAGAACCTTCGTCATCCCAATTTCACATTTTGATTCCATGGCATATAGAGATTACTTCTCCATGATGTTCAAGATCTCATCCACATGTTTGAGGTGATCCTGCCATGTTTTGTGGTAAATTAGCAAGTCATCAAAAAAGACAAGTAGATAATTCCTCAACTATTTGTAAAACACATGGTTCATGCATGACTGAAAAGTGGTTGGTGCATTGGTCAAGACAAAAGGCATGAAAAGGAACTCATAATTCCCATAGTGACACCTGAAGGCTATCTTATGAATGTCTTTCTCCCTCATCCAGATTTGATGGTATCCAGAGAGAAAATCATTTTTTGTGAAATAAACTGCACCATGTAACTCATCCAGCAATTCATCTATTCTAGGAATGGGGTACCTGTTTTTTATAGTGTTCTTAATCAATGCACATGTGCATGGTCCCATATTTCTTTTTCACTAACACAACTGATGATGCAAATGGGCTTGAACGTGGTATAATATGCCCCATGCCTAGTAATTCTTTGATGGAATTCTCAATCTCGTCCTTGTGCTTTTTGGGGTTCCTGTAGGGTGTAGTGATGACTAGTTTGTCCCCTTCTTCCAATTCTATAATGTGTTCAAACCCACGATATGGTGGTTGACCTAGAGGAATAGGCTCAAAGACCTTTTAAATACTGTGAAGGATTCTTTGTATGTCTGTAGGGTACAACTTGTTTTTCCCATCACTTGTTTCCATAAAAAAAATGTTCAACTGCATAGGCCACCTCCTCACGCCTAAATATTGCATGCATTTTCTTGGATGTCACAATTCTAGGTGAATCCCTTGTCATCCTCTTAAGCATGAATCTCTTCCCCTCTTTTGTGTTGAAGGAAATTTCCATGGTTTTGTAGTTGGTGGTAATTGGCCCCAAGGTGCTAAGCCACTGCACACCTAATATGATATTAGTGTCAGGAATGTCTACTACATAAAACTCATGTGTCAAGGTGTACCTGCCTAATGTCAAGCTCATCTATGGAATATACCTGTCACAAGCCATAGTGCACCCTCCTGCTAACTCCACCAAGAATCCATCAAAATCAACTTTAGGAATATGTCTCCTCTCTCCCATAGCAATATCAATAAAATTATGAGAAGCTCCTCCATCGATCAACATTGTTTCCCGTTGTCCCTGGACAACTCCCTTCATCTGAAAAGTGTTAAACTTAGGCACTCCACTCATATATGAAATAGTAACCTTCTTGAGTCCTACATCATGGTGTAAGGTTACTTCATCACCTTGTGCATGAAAGGCTTGTTATTCCTCCCTTTGGCTCACATGTATATTATGGATAGCTCCACCCTCCTCATCATCTGTCTCTTCCTCACTGTCAGACACCGCTTCTATATAATAAAATTTCCCTTTTACCCAAACACCTATGACCTGGCTACCATGGTTATTTGCAGGTGAAGCATAGTTTCTTCCTTCTTAACTCTCTTCATATGGCTTCATCCAACTTCCCATTTCCTTTGTCAATATTTTTAGTATCTCAACCCCTTGTAATGATTGGAGGTATAGGTGTGAACTTGTTTTTGTTAGTTTCCCCAACTAGATCTCGGGTGCGCTCAATGGAATCATGTAAGGTTATAGAATTAAAATCCTTAACCCATCCTCACACAGGTTTGGTCAATCCTTCTATATACATCATTAGTAATCTGGTATCTGACACGTTAGGAACCATAAATGACACTCTTTGAAACTCCTCAATGAACGCTTCAGTTGATCATGTATGCCTAATCTGTGTGAGCTCCCTGAAATGAAGTTATGGATCCTCTCTGTCAAACCTGTCAATGAGTCTTTGGGTGAAGTCACGATAATAAGTGACATGGTCGTGTCCCAAGGTGGTCATCCCATGAAACCACCAATCATGTGCCTTTCCCATCAAGTACAATGTTGCAAACTTGATGGAATTCCCTTCCTCCATGGTATCCAATTGGAGATAAGCATCCATCTTTTTCACTCATGTTGTGGCTGAGATTTGGTTTGATCCATCAAAGGTTGGAAACTCCATTCTTCCTACCTCACTCCCTAGCTCATTGTTGCCTTTATAAATATCGTTGGATTTTGTTTTCATCTTGATGTGGAAATACTCCACCATGGAAAACTATCTCCTGAATCCCACACTCATGGCATTGTAATCTCTTTTTGCAGTCTCCCATTCATCCCCTAGACTCTCAAGATTCAAGGCATTAGTGCCCCTTCATTGTGCATCCAAAAAAGTAGTCATGTATGATATAGGACTAGATCTTCTAGATGTGTGAGATTGGGTCGATACCTTGATTTGGTCTATACCCTTCTGCATGGAATTTACATATGGAGTCCTCATGATTCCCATTTCCCCCATGATACCCACTAGCATCATGATTTCCACCAAATAGGGGTGGATATTTACCATGTCTTTTCTACATCAACTACTGAGAAATAATAGCCTAGTGTTTGCTATGTTCCTCCATTAAGGATATCATTATGTCCCATCCTCTTTGGAAATTTGAAAAGGATAGTTTGAGTTCTTCCTGTCCCAAGGATAAATGGTTCTACATATCCTCTAGGTTCTGCTGCATAATAAACTATATTTTCTGTAGTGCATATTTCATTGTTTGAGTCACCCTTTCGACCAAGAAAGATGCCTCTTATGATGTTGCATTTTCTATATCATGAGTTTCCTCCATATTGACTTCTGGCTCTTCTCCTTCAGACATACCTGATATAGGATGTTCCCCACGGCCTCTCCTCCTGGTCATCAATGTTTTATCACAGTCTGGTGAAGGAATTTGCTTTTATACCACTATAATGTTCCCAAGCAGAAATGCTAGGAACTTAGGGTGATTTTATGACCTGTTTGTGTTATTGTTTGAGTGTTTTTGTAGGTTTTACATCTCAAAATTGTGCTGGATGTGTTTCATTGATATTTATAACATATGTAGCACAAATATATCACAACAATACATGTAGATAATAAGATACAAGAAATATAACACAAGAGAATTCTCAATAACTTCATATATGTCATTTATTTAGATAATAAGCTGACCTCCATACATGGGATATTTCATGAAATGAAAGACACTTCCACACTAATCCTAATAGAAGAGAAGAATAATTTAATCAAGAATGCAAATGACACAAGCAATCACACAGTACACTGAGATTTTACCCTTGAAACCCTTAACCGGGAAAACCAACAATCCTTTGAGCATTCTGCTCTCTTGTTGTCTTATTCAATCAGAATAAAAGGTTACATGTCTAACCTTGGTCCACACCTAAGACACAATTGACATCAGACCCTCTTGCCTATGCAAGAACAACCCTGTACCCAATTTGTCTTACATCTGCATGACCAACAACCTACATCTAAATATTAATCTAAAGATATTGATTAATTCATTAGACTTTATGACCTTACAACACGCCTCTTTATAGGCTTTACAATAGGAAAACCCTAAATATTGGCACCCAAAAACGACTACAGATCAATGCAGATCATTGGCTACAAATCTCGCAAATCCTAGGATTTTGTTACAGTTGACTTCGAGTCGGTCCTTCATTTGGTCTCTAGCCGGTCATCTCATGCCTGCACTTTGACCTCTTGTCGGTTGAATTATCATCGATATATTTGACTTCGACTTTACCCGGTCGACTCTCTCGACCTTTGAATTGTTTTCGATCCACATAGACCTTTGGCTACTGTCGACCCACCTCGACCTTCAGTCGTGTGTCGATCCACTTTGACCTTCGACTGTCTATTGATTCACCTCGACTATAATTTCACTCCAAAGAATATAATAACCCAACATTATACCACTTTTTGTCTTCTTTGCTGAAACATGAGATTCCTGAACTTTCATTCATAGACCTAGGGCATCAATTCCCATTTCCTCTCTACACCAATAGAACTTCACAACACTCACAGACTTGGTCAATGAGTCTACTATGTTTTCCAACATGTCTAATTTCTCTTGTAGCACCTTGTTACTTTCCATCGTATCTCTTACGAAATGGTATTGTACATCAATGTGCTTAGTCTTTGAATAATAAGCATGGTTCTTTGCCAGAAATATTGCACTTTGACTGTCACAACTCACCTTCATAGATCTCTACTCAAACCTGATTCATGAACATAACCTTTGAAGCCATACCACTTCTTTTCTTCCATGAGTGGCCACCGTGTATTCAACTTCTATTGTTGACAAGGATACAACCACCCGTCACTTACTCATTCGGCTTATTGCTCCACCGAACATCTTAAAGACATATCCACTAGTCGACCTGCATTGATCCAGATCTCCAGCTGAGTCGGCGTCGACAAATACATGTACACATGATTTACCACTGTCACCTGTAGGTTTTCCTTGGTATCATATAGCATAGTACTTCATGCCACACATATACCTAAATAATCTCTTGACAATTGTCCAGTGCTCCTTTCGAGGTGTCGACATGTACCTTCTCAACACTCCCACTGCATGGGAAATTTCTGATTGAGTGCAAATGATCGCATACATTATAATACCAAGAACACTTGCATAGGGAACACATGCCATGTCATTTATTTCTTCTTGTGTCTTTGGACATTTCTCAGTAGTAAGCCTTTCTCCCACAAGAATTGACACCTTCACCGGTTTTCAATCCTACATGTTGAACTGTTTCATAACTGTTTCAATATACTTCATATGATTCAACCAGATATTTCTAGCGGCTCGATCTCTCTTAATCTCCATTCCCTGAATGAAGTTAGATGCATCAAGATCCTTCATGTCAAACTTGGAGGATATAAGATTCTTCACCTACTTTATTGCGTCCATGTTCTTTCCAATCAACAACATGTCATCCAAATACAAAGCTACATATATGAAACACCCACCTTCTTCCTTGGAATATATGCAATAATCAAATTTGCTTCTCACAAATCCCAAACTAAGGATGTGTGTGTCAAAATTATGGTACCACATCCTTGGAGATTTCTTTAGAGCATAAAGGGATCTTTTGATTTTGCACACCAAATCTTTCTTTCCCTTTACTATAAATCCTTCAGGTTGTTTCATGTAGATTTATTCTTCCAGGTCCCCATGTAATAATGGTGTCTTTAAATCCATCTGTTCTATCTCCAGATCGAATGATGCAGCCAGAGACATTAGTACTTTAATGGAAGTTAGTTTTGAAACAGGGGAAAAAATCTCACAGAATTCGATTCCTTCGACTTGGGAATAACCTTTTGCTACTAATAGAGCTTTGAACTTCTCGACTTGTCCCACAACATTCATCTTCTTCTTGAACACCCACTTGCTACCAACGAGCTTCCTTCC